>KV722351.1:0-209065 GCA_001687445.1 Obba rivulosa
GCCATTGATCGAGTTCGGAGGCAGGAGTCGCGATGAAACTCGGGAGTTGGGCAGACCGTCCGCAAGACGACTGTTGTTTGCTTATGTAAAGTTCTCCCATCGGCAGACGCTGGCAGTGGCCGCAGCTCAGTCGCGGCACGCAGTGCACGCCACACACTGCGGTGTTTGCTTCCATTCAAGCACTGTCTGGAGGAGCCCCTATAGCAGCTCAGGATATTCACCCCCTGTTGACAGCAAATGCAGCACACACTTGCGCAGGATTCGGTCTGCTCGGCTACCGTATACGCATACGCAGAGCACTGCCGGGCAGGGAATTTCCAAATGTAGGTGACGTACGTCCGAAAAGGGCGGTGAGAGAACAAAAGAAGCACGTCAAGACATCCCCGAACAGGACGTTACGCAGCCCCGTATTTATCATGCCCTCGTCCCGCTCAACAACCACGCCGCCGGAGTGAGGCTTGCAGGCTCCGTATTTCATGTCTCACGACTCGACGTGCTGGTCTCCGCCCCGTGCCACAGAATGTCCACCCCACACCTCCCGCGTTCATTTCTGTTGGCCTGCTTATTCTTGAGAGCTTCTCTGCTGGCATTCTCCCAAGGATCTGTCACCGACTACGCGCCCATTACGAACATCTCATGTCCGAACGTCTCGTCCGACCCATTGATACGCACCTTTACACCCCAGAACCAGACACTTCATCCAGCGGAGGAGGCGTATATCGGCACACGAGAGTCCTCCGTTCTACCCGGTGCATGGTCAGACTGGATAGGCAATGGCTCTGACATCGGCTACAACATGTCCGACTTCCAAGGGAGCCTTCCCAAGATCGGAATTGCGATTAGTGGCGGAGGTTACAGAGCCGCTCTCTACGGCGCAGGCGTACTCTCCGGGTTCGACGCCCGTGTCGAGGCGGCCAAGAAGGCTGGCACCGGAGGCCTTCTCCAAGTTAGCTCTTATCTCTCCGCGTTATCTGGTGGGTCCTGTGCTGCCAATAGTGGCTCTACAATGTGCTCACCCAGGCGCAGGCGGATCATGGCTGACAGGCTCGGTGTACTTCAACAACTTCCCCAACATTACGGATATGGTTTATGGCAATGATGAACTCTCAGGATGGATCCTCGACCTTGATCTTGCAACGCCGGATGGATTCGACCTCTTCAATGATGAAAACCAGCATTTCTATGGTAGCATCGTATGGAGTGTAATGGCAAAGGCCGCGTTGGCGATGTATGTCTATCCATACAATTCTTGTCTGACTTGGTGCTCATGTCGTGCAGAGATACAAGTATCACAGATCCCTGGGCACGCATGATCTCATATCACTTCCTCAACGAGACATCACGAGATAATTTCTTCACGAACGACTCTGCCCATGGTGCAGGACAGATCTGGTCTCAAATGCCAGACATTCCAGCATTTGCGCAACACCAGGTCCCTCTGCCTATCATCATGGCTGATTCGCGACCAATTGGCGACAATTCCACGGGACCGCTACCTCCCGGTCCTACCGTATACGAAGTCAGTGGCGCTCTACATGTTGAGATACCAACTCACACAACCACCATTGCCCCAGATCACGCCCTTCGAGTTTGGCTCGTGGGATCCCGGCTTGTCTGCTATGATGAACCTTTCGTTTACGGGGACGCATCTGCTGAACGGCCAACCAGACAATGACACGGCATGTGTGCAGCGCTTTGATCAAGCGGGCTTTGTCATGGGGACCAGCGCCAGTCTTTTCAACGTACGTACGTTACACACTATCCTCCTGTCGGGTTACACCTTCTGACAGAATGTACCCAGCAAATCCTCGACGTTGCGACGAATACGCTCAATGGGTTTGGCGAAGATGGTGCGGGTCTGTTGTACGTCCTGAGCAGGCAGCTGCAGGAGGTGCGGACGCGAGCTGATGATGTCGCGAATTGGCCCAATGTCAGTTATTAATTCCTTCAACCCCTTTCCTACATTCTGAGACACCTGAACAGCCTTTCAACGGTATCAACCCGGACACATTTGAAGACTCGGGATCTAGATGGCTCGAGCTGGTCGACGGCTCAACAAATGGAGAGAACGTTCCTCTGGGGCAGTTGTTCGTGAAAGCGAGGGGCCTGGACGTCATCGTTGGCGTCGATGCTAGTGCAAACGATGCAAACAACTGGCCAAAGTACGTCTGCATGTAGCCAGTGCATGTGCAGGGTGCTCATCAGTCGACAGTGGAAGTTCCATCATCGCAAGCCAAAATAGGATTAACACGATCCTGAATACCTCTCACCAGGGGTTCCCTCCGATTCCTTCAACAGAAGAGGACTTCATTTCGACCGGGGTGAGACAGAGGCCGACGTTCTTTGGATGCAACCCAACGCAAACACCCCCTGAATATCCGATCCTGATCTACATGCCCAATTCGCCGCCTCTGACTGGCGACAACCCTGTGACGAAGTGAGACATCGAGCCGCGCTCCCACCATCAGATTCTAACACGCCTCACACAGCACCGGCACATTCAAGCTGAGCTACACGGCGCTGCACACCCAGCTGTTCCTCGAGCAGACGCAGCAGAACACGATCGGCGGCTTCCTCGCGGACAGCAATATCCCCGACCCCGACTTCGGCAAGTGCGTGCAGTGCGCGGCGATCGACCGCGCGCGGTTCAGGCTCTCGCCCGCCCCCGCGCGCTCGGACTATTGCGCGCAATGCTTCACGCATTACTGCTTTGATCCGAGCGACCCGCCGAGCAGCGACGAGCTCCCCGGCCGCAAGCTCGTGTTCGTCGACCCCCAGCCGACCGGGTTCAGCAAGATCGAGGACCTGTTCAAGGATCATAAGGCTGCGTGGATCGGTGGCGGCGTGGCGTTGATTTTCGTATTGATTGGGCTCATTGGGTTCTTGTACGTCGGTCTTGACTGTGTTTTTTTGGGCACTCACGAGCTTTTGCAGGATTTGGTGGAGGAAGCGGAAGACGTACGTCGAGAACAAGAGGATGAGCAAGATCCTAGACGATGCGGTCGCGCGGCGTCACCTTCTGGACCCAAGCGCCACCGATTACGAGTCATACGAGGACTACCTGAAGGATACATTGAGCAAGGAGGGGTAGAGATGATTGCCTTTCAAATTCATGGACTTGTGTTTTGCGCCTTTGTTTCGTTTTCTTCTTGGGACTTGGTGGGGAGGCGCTCTTTTGTTCACTCCCAGAGTCATGAGTTATGGATGATGTATTACTAGCTATGGATGATTAATCGAAGTCAGTACCGGACTGCTGGCAATATTCGGTGTGGACGGGCTGTTAGTGGCTGGTCAAACCATTAATGCTGGTTGACGTAGCGGAACTGAATCAATCAATTGCCGCTGAATGAGCCACGAGGAGCCGGGTGCCGTGCTCACAGTGGAAGCGTGTGCTCAGGGCCATTGCACTGATGGTTGTGGCAGGTGGATGTGCGTCGGGAAGATATAGCAGTGCTGGCAGCTACGTGCACAAGCATCACCTTCCAGAGATGTAACTTTTTATGGCTGTACCTTGCAGTGCAACTGGCACAGTCCATAGTTTTGTGATATTCTGCCATGCATTTGAGATAGACACACGTAGAGATGATATGTGCAGAACAGGAGAATGGATATCAATGTTTTTACTGAGCAACAGTTGCACGATTTCAATAACTATGTCTCGATACCCATGGGGTGATTCATTGGGTAAGTGGCGTGCAATTTGCCCAGTCGATACGGGCACGTCTTCCCCTCTCAAACTCAGTAGCCCTTACAGTCGTTTTCATTTCGATGGGCTCACCCTGTCGAAAAATTTTACATAGTCGGAGTTCGGCGGAGTTGTGTGAGATCTAAGCCTAACCTGATCTGGTAGCAGCGCGCTGGCACGGCGACACGGTCACAATCGATGTTGTCCTGTATCTCAGCTTGGCTCAATTGCTGTAACAATGCGACGCTATATTCCACCAGAACAGAAAGAGCTCGCACTTTTGATGTCCTAACGAGGGCTCACTGATCGTCACATCGCTCGCCTCACCGATATTCAACGTCGAACTTATGCTCCGAATTCGCAAGACCTACCGTGAAACAGGTCAAGTTGTCTATTTCGCTGTGCGCGCAGAGTCCAGACCAACACTTGTGCCACAATTTCCGATGTTAAATGTTACAAGTTGTGCCGCTGCAGGTCATCTGGAGGTCATACGACCTGAATCCTTGAGTATTACGACCTCTGCTAAGTTCTAAACTCCCTCGTATACGCCGTGCAATCCGACCCAGAGAGATCACCGATTCGATTCTCGGCGCAGAGGCGGAGATGAATATTTATGATCCGCCTATGTGTGTTTTTATGACAGGGTGAGCCCATCGATATGAAAACAACTGTAGGTGAATTGGAGACGGATCTCTCAGGGGTTAATATATGAGGGGAGGCTATGGACAAATGTAAAATACCACGATCTCGGCAGGAATTTATGTATTGCGATAAATGCGAATGCATAAGCCAGAATGATCTCTTATTTGGTGATTCCGACCTTCTGATTCCGCATATCTTCTCGTGAGCTTTTGTTTTCCACCAAGTGATCTGCGAGAATTGCCAGCTCAACATGGATTTACCGACATCGATGGCCGACAATGTGATAACGCCCGACGATCCACAGCGATTCTCTATAGAATTGTGGCGAATCTACGAATCGTTGGAGGAAGTGGAGACATTCGTCATCAGGCGTTATGTTCCATCCGCGATGACTAGTATCAGCTTCTCAATGCCGCGGACGCGCTTTCATTGCAAGAAGCTCAGTAATCCGAAGTGGGATATACTCGGAGATATTGGATATAGCTTGAAACTCGAAATGGAAAGACCATACGGTCTCAAGTTCGGGTTTACATACGTATGTTGCCCAATTATGTTGTCTTCGTTCCAGGTTAACTTTGGAAGGTGCAGGGCGAGTTGATGGACTGGTTCGCACAAGTCTCTATGCAGATTGGGGTCACCTGCGAGCTCAAACATGTCCGTGAGTGATGCATGTGCACTAGGTCCACATTACGACTATGTGTCCTACAAATTCACTTGTCGGAGGCCGGGTTGCTGCATTTCATTGTGAAACTACGGAGTACTGCGATTGAATTGTAACAGCCGTACGATTCCGATCACAAGGACATGGAAACAGTGTTTTCGTATTGCAAGACTTGTTTACTGTTCCGCAGGCTCGCTTTGACACCAACGCATCTGTTAGAACCGCTCCCGGTATTGACAAATGGACGGAAGTTGCACAATAGGCACAACACTTTGAGATTCGCTTGAAGCCGCAAGTCGTAACTGTTTCTTTACACAAGTGTCAAGGCGTGTTGTCGATATATTTGAGCGGCAGAAACATTACTTCCAAAAACCTGGAATAGCATGCTTGGCCCATGAACGATTGCTGGCAGAGTGTGCATACCATCTTTGGCCCACTTCTGCTGGCTAAGAACATGGCGAACCAACAGCATGAGCGCACACGATATACTCCCTTCGGACTCAGACCATCCTAGATGTCAGACCCCTATCTGCACCTGTGCATATCGACCGCCGGAACGAATGATAGAGGGATGAAACCAGAGACTCAGAGGTGCCGCGAAGAGCGTGGAAACTTGTTCAACAGCGACCGCTCCTGTCCCCTCGAGTCTATAGCTGGTCGGGAGGCGGAGCCTCTCCTGAGTAGGACTCGACGCCCCACAGTGACGGTCGAGACCGCCCGCACAATAGCATCTGCTGGGCTGCGCCAGCACTATCGCGCGGTCGACCGCCACCGGAGGTGATCGAAAGGCGCGGCGAGGCCGTACCAAGACGGGCGGAGCCCACGCGCGCACGCAAGTGCGGGAATTCCCCTTCGAGCGGGCGCAGAGGCCTACGAAATCCCTCCTTACCCCCGGAACCCAGGATTACTCCGAGTATGGAGTGGATTGGGTGCTGTGATGCGTGTTCAACGCGTTACGTCACGCGACACGCGTCTCCGTCCTGTCACGGCGCTCTGTCTGAGCGCCTGTGCGCGTCCTGCCAGGCCCTACTCTTGTTCAGCTGGTAGCGTCTTCATTGTGATACCCTTTGCATCAAGAACATATTCTCGTGGTCTTCAGCCTCTGAATGTCCAATTCTATCTCGGACCCCTGGATTTATAACTATTTGCTTGATGTCGCGGAGACGTATGGCGGAGATCTCTCGTCTGTGCCACTCAAGGAGAAGCCTGTAATAAGGGCGCAGCTGGTGAAGGCAAGAACCAAAGTTGATCTCCGCTGCCTCGTGTTGACCACGTTTTAACTAGTGGCTAACACACCTCAAAGATGAAAATGACGACTCGCATGTTTGGGCGCTCCTCTCGGACAAGACATACGAGATCCCTGTCCGGTTTAGCAAGGGAGCAGTACGACTACATAAGCGGTCCGTGTCTGACTTTTCTGACAAACATGAACTCATCTTTCTCTAATTAGGAATCCGGCCTTTCAGGGAAAACCACTGACCGAATACAAGACAGCACTTGTTTCCGTGAAGGAATTTCGGCCATTCCTAACCCGTATACCGGCTGGCGACGGGAAAAGCATGACATCTCAGGCAACTCTGGCTCTGGATGCCAACTATATATCTCTGAAAGGCTCGTATAACGTGGAGAAATGGGGCGCTCCCAAGGCAATTGAGACACACGAGGTGATTCGCGAATGGGTCGAGGGGCTGCGAGTACCTGGAGGTAGCGGGTGCGTCTGCGTCGTCCATGAGGTTCCAGCGTGTCAGTTGGCTTAGCATTTACGCCTCTTGACTAGTAACGTTCTCAAACTGAGAAAGCAAGAGCGCGAGCAAACAATGGCTTACCCCGCTGGTGACCAGGAAATAGACCTGCCTGTTGCGTCGCAAGGAAAGCTCCAGCATAATCCCTCGCTGTTTCGTACCAGCCCGCTGCGTACGCAGCCCAACCCTGATATAGCTGGCCCTGAGCAACGTCGAGTTCATCCAGAAGCGGTGAAAATCGCTCCCCGGGCTGATGAGATGGGGCCGACATACGATCCAGCTACGTACATTCCTGACCCCTCGGATTTCATTCGGCCGAAAGAATGGACGAAACGCTGGCGAGTGAGCTCCATTACTCCCGTTACTTCGAGTTTCGTGCTGACTCCAAACAGGGCATTCGAGTGGTATCCTCCAAACGTGCGCCCCCTCCAGAGGTCATGGTAGGCGATGTCCCCTGGTTCGGTAAGCAGCGCTTGAGTGCGACTATCTCATGCATTGCTCACCTTATGTCACATACACATAGCTGTCGAAGAGGAGGAAGACCTTTTCGGTGAACAACTCGATATTGACTCTAATACTCGTGAACATACACCCATTGCATTACCAGATGCCGTGTTTCCGCCGAAGACTCCCTCTAACTGGTCCCCATCAGTGAGGGCCGGTTCTTCTCGTGCATCTTCGCCTCTCGCAGATTCAGAGGACACACCAGTCGTCGCGGAATCGGATCACTCCTCTGATACAGAAGATGAAGCCGAAGATCCATCTTTTGAACCTTCCCATTCTGCCGTAGAGGGACAAGATGACGAGATGGAAGATGGCCGGTCCGCACGGAACGACAACTCAATAACTGCACCTTCTGTTGATACAGAGATCACATCATCGTATTTATCGGCACCTACGCCGGCACAGAGGCCAAACCCCGCCAATCTATCCTCCTCGCTTCCAGTTCGCACCTCATCTCCTCCGTTACCTTCAGCAGTGCTTCCTTCGAGCCCCCCCTCATCTCCACGACGCGTACCTTTACCCCGTGCATTACACCCTCCCTTGCAACGTCGGGTGCCTGTACCTCGTCTTGCTGGTTTCAATCCGAGACCCGAAACGTCTGGTCCAGGCCGTATACTAGTACCATGCTCTGATAGTTCCGGCATGGCTTCCCAATCTCAAGAAATGCCTTCGCAGTCGCATGGTCTGACATCGCAACAACCTTCACAGTCACCACGTTCAGGGCAGTCTTTGTCGTATGTGACTGGGCCTCAGGGACAGTCCTCGACTAGCTCAAAATCTCAAGCGCAGTCTCAATTGCGAAACGAGGTGCAATGCCCGACCAAATTTGATGGTCCTGAAGATCTCAAAGCACTGCGTTCCGAGGACGCATTGGTCACTCATGAAGCCAAAGCTGATAGCGATCCTCATGTAATGGTTCCTATGCATTCTGAGCCTGATCGGCAACCAGAAGCGTCTGGAGAGGTGGACAACGTGCCGCACGTGGAAGTCTTGTCGCACCTATCGAGCTCTCCAGACGAGATGTCGACCGATCTTGACGCGGACGACGAGGATGACGTTGACGAACTTGAGTCCGAAGGTAGCGCCGACGCAGACGTTCGACCCGTGACGCCGGTCGAGGCAAGGCTGGACTCGGACGATGCTAGGACGGATGCAATGGTAGATGCCTACGTTGAAGAAGTCCCCAGATCTACCAAAGGGAAGGCGCGTGCCGCCCATCAGGAGTATCCGACACCTCGCAGCGGCTCCCCTTCAAACACGGACGTGAGAATTTCTGCCAATCAATCTCCAGTCATCTCTATTCGCATCAATACACCTACACGAAGTCAGAGATCTGATCAGCCGAATCTGCCTACAAGTCCAGACGTGTTTATTGATACGAACACGTTCAATGCTGCGCTCAAGCTTCAAAGACAGACGTCGCCCGCCCAAAGCTTCTTTGAAGTCCAACCTCATCCCGGCTTGCCACCTACTGAGTCACACTCGTCTGTTCACACTGCAGCTAGCCGCGATATCTGTCAAGTGTATCCCGCTTTGCATGATGCTGCAGCTTGGAGTGTGCCTTCGTTCATGCGGAAGACGGCTGCGGGCAAGCGTAAACGGCATGATAGCCCTAACACCACAGCTTCTATAACACATACAAGGATCATTTCCGTTCCGTCATCCCCAGAAGAGCCGCCCACAAAGAAAATGAAGCTTGAATCAAGGTCTTCGGTGGTCGCCATGCAAACTGCCAAGACCGATAACGCATTGGACAGAGATTCTCGATCAACGAATACCGCTAAAGCGGGTGCTCAAGCTCAAGTGTCAAACGTTGTGATGATAGAAGATTCTCCTGCCAGTGTGCCTGGTCCCGATGTTGCGGTCAAACATATCGATCTTCGGAGAAGTCTGTCCGTTCTGTCTATCTCATCCCGAGGCTCAAGCCGGGGTCCCAAAGCTGCTGCACGTGACACGGCTGCACGTCCAAAACCTATTCATTCACGCCCTTCGACATCTTCATCGTCGTCTATACCCACTATATCCGAAGAGGCAGTGACGTGCACTCTGATCAGGAGCCGTGAATCCGCCAATTCCATCCAGCATATTGACCTGCGCGGTAGGAATAGGAGCAGTCAATCATCTTCGTCTAATAGGTCCTCGAGGTCGAAACCTACTCGCGACCTGGGGCTGATAGATGTATCCTCAAGAACGGGTCATGTCGGACCTTCTATAGGAGGTTCAATGTCAAAAGCCGATGTCTCAGACATGGTTGAGCCACTTCCGCCAGAACCGATTTCTTGCCAGTTACCATCTCGTACTAGAGCGTCCGCTCGGTCGTCGGGAAGCAATAATGAACAGCATGCTCAACCTGACACGAAGATATTGAACGGCTACGATCACCGGATCGATATGTGGCGGGAAGAAGGGGGCCCTCCTATGGCGAGTTATGACGACGTCGCATATATTCTGTGCAGGACTGGTCGACTGAGACACAAGCAGAAGTATTCGAGTTAGTGTGTTCGTAGCTTGTCAAAATGCTTTCGGTTCTCCGCTGATTGTATCATTATTCCGCTGATTTATGTGTTGTTGCGCGGATTTTGCTCTTCCACAAGGATCCTGTTGTCGAATTTGTATTGGTGCACGCTGCAGCAGACGCCAGGACGCGTCAAACGCGCCCACGTGATGCAATGCGACGCGTTCGCACAGTTCGAGTTCGCGGAAGCAAGCGCGCACGAGTGCCGTGCACGGCCGATGATCCAACCGCAGCCATGAACTTTCTATCTCACTACCAACACTGAGTGACCAACCTTCAGCATATGCGGTGAGATTTGTTCGTATATTTACTTGACCTCCATCGTCCCACGGATTCGATTGCACACATGCCACAAGGAGGCCCACGCCCAATCAGTAACGGCCAAGGTTCTGGCTCTTCATGGAACGGACACAGCGACCAGTCTGACCCCGGGGTAGGAGAGCAGCAACATCTAAGACGGTACACCCTTCATGATTCTTCAATGTCTACACCAGCTTCGCACGAGGACTATGTCGACCCCCCTCAACCGCTGTCCGCATTTCAGCCCCGCCTGGTGAGGACATCGCCTTCACGTATTCCTTCGGTACCCCCTTCTCTGCCTCCCCTTTGGGAAGCGTCGGAAGAGGGCTCTATGCAGTCAGATGCAGCTTCGATATCGAGACACAGTACATCTTCCGGAGGCACGATCGTCGGACCGGGTCGTGTATACGACAATGACAATGATACGAGCGCTCCACACCAGAAGACCTTCAACTACAATGCGCTTCCCACGATCAATTCTGGAGAACCACTGGACTGGGAGGACCTACAGGATTATGAGGACGAGGACGAAAATCCATTCGCCGATTCTCCAACCCATTCGCGTCCTCCTTCACAGCAGTCTTCTTATCACACTGGCTATGCTGAATTCGTGGATGATCCGACCTCTGGGCAATTATCACTGCAGCGACCGCCAGGGACAGTGCCGCCATATCAAGCAGTCGTCACAGCAACCCAGACTCTACCTTCCGAGCAGGCGAGCTACGACTCTCAGCAGCATCTCGATATAGCATATACGGATACGGGGGCAAGCAGCATGATGGATCACTTCAGACACGATACGGAAGCGTACGCGTCTGGCACGCACTCCCGTGCATTCTATCGCCCCCCTAGGTCACGTTCACCAACCCCGGCCGTCGATGACGAGGATTATCGGATTGTCGGCAACGACAGTGTCCACTACGTTGGAGATTCCCCAAGCAGATATCCAACTACGTCAGCAGAGAGTTATGAGGATTCAGATGAGATGGGCCAGGACATCACGTATCGGCCAGGGTTCCTTTCCGCCGATAGGGCTGCCGCAGGCTACGAGAACTGGCGCGTCTACAACGACATCGAAAAGACGTTGCTCTCGAGCGCAATCTCGCCCTACGGCGATCCTGAAACTCCAGTGACCACGCGACACTTTGGGCCTGCGCCGACAGGCAGGGTGCTGCGTCGCCACAAGACGAAGAAGCGCGTGAAGCTGACCAATGGAAATCTCGTCGTCGATTTGGAGGTGCCGCCTAAGATGGTGCTCCCCTGGCGCGGCGAGCCGGAGATGAGGAAGACTCGTTACACTGCGGTAACCTGCGACCCCGATGAATTTGAGGCCAAGGGTCACTTCCTCAGGCAGAACGAAATGCGGAGGACGACTGAGCTCTTCATCGTCATCACTATGTATAATGTGAGTTGGACCATCATAAAACTTGTACAGCGTTTCTGAAGTGTCAAAAACACTTAGGAGGACGAGGTTCTCTTCTGCCGGACATTATATGGTGTGATGTTGAATATCGCGCACCTGTGCACGCGAAAGAACTCGAGGACATGGGGTCAGGATGCTTGGAAGAAGGTACAATCAGACATCACTGTCGGCGAGGCAGAAGTCATTAACTTTGAGACTGCGCAGGTTGTCGTCTGCATTGTAGCGGATGGGCGTAAGAAGGTTCATCCTCGTGTTCTTGATTGCCTTACCCTCCTCGGCGTATATCAGCCTGGAGACTACATGAAGAACCTGATCAATAACAAACGTGTTACCGCCCATCTCTTCGAGTACACCACCTCCTTCGCGCTAGACCCCAACCTCAAGTTTAGGTACCCGGATAAGGGCATCGTCCCTACGCAGATTCTCTTCTGTATGAAAGAGCAGAACCAGAAAAAGATCAACAGTCACAGGTGGTTTTTCAACGCTTTCGCCCCTATGCTTCAAGTAAGGATGCTATATCGGATTGTTCATGAGTATCGACTGACACCGTTATAGCCTAATGTTTGCGTTCTCCTAGATGTCGGCACCAGGCCGGGAAACAAGAGTATCTACCATCTATGGAAGACATTCGACCTCAACTCCAACGTCGCAGGCGCATGCGGCGAGATTGCCGCGTACAAGGGTAAGAATTGGTCGGCGTTGCTGAATCCCTTAGGTACGTAGTGTGTCTCTCATACAGTATCCACGACCGAGAACCATCGTTCCCTTGCAGTGGCTGCGCAGAATTTCGAGTATAAGATCGCGAATATTTTGGACAAGCCTACAGAATCTTTGTTTGGTTATATCAGTGTGCTTGTAAGTGACGTATGTTTCACACCCACCCAAAGTACTAATCTACTACGATTAGCCTGGAGCGTTCTCAGCGTACCGGTACGTGCGTCTGAGTTTTAGATTGGTCCACTGACTAACTATAACTACTCAGGTACATCGCATTGCAAAACGATAAATTCTGTCGTGGTCCTCTCGCCTCGTATTTCAAGGGAGAGGTCTTGCATGGACGCGACACGGACGTATTCACATCGAATATGTGTACGTCTAACATTCCTTGATGTCCACCACTCCCATCTCACCATTCCTCGATCTCTTTGCAGATCTTGCTGAAGATGTTCGTAGCATTGCCCCGAAGTTATCTCCAGCGTCTGACTTTATTTTTAGCGAATCCTTTGCTTTGAACTGGTCGCAAAAGCGAATTCCAACTGGTGAGCTGTGTCGTTACCGATTTCTCCGTACTTCGTCGATTAGGCCGATGGTTCATAGGATCCTCAAGTATGTTAAGAGCGCAATTGCAGAGACCGACGTGCCCGACGCGCTGCCGGAGTTTATTGCGCAACGTCGGCGTTGGCTCAACGGGTCTTTCTTCGCCGCAACCTATGCCATCGCTCATCTTGGACAGATTCTGCAGTCTGGTCACAGCAACCCTCGCAAATTTGCTTTGGTCATGGAGACGATCTATAACGTTATCAACCTCATAGCTGCTTGGTTTGCAATCGTGAGCCGCTTGGAAAGATGCGATTCACAGCAAATACTGAGACCTTGAATAGGGCAATTTTTATCTCTTCTTTGTGCGTGCCTGCCCATTTCGAATCTCGCATTCATCTCATTGGCTGCGTAGATTATTCTCTCCTCTTCTCTCGAGGATCCCTCCTTCGGGCTGGGTATCATCAAATACTTCAATGCTGTGCTGCAGGTACGGGAATAATCCATGCCTGTACCCATCATGTTGACATTAAGTTATCATAGTTCGTAATGGCAGCGATTGTTGTAGCTTGCTTCCTTCTTTCGATGGGCAACAAGCCTCGAGCGTGAGTCTTCAGGAGTTCTTGACGAATCTCATTGAAATTTCTGTCGATGTTTCAGGGCAAAGTGGAAATACCAGATCTGCGCGATCCTTCTCGCACTGCTTATGGTCTACGTAATATTCGCTGCTGTAATGTGCTCAATTCAAGCCGCAAAGCAGGGTGGGAGTGCCTACCGGGTGATGTTGTTTAGCATCATTATTACATATGGCGGTAAGCTCTCTCTATGTTCAGTCTGCATGTCCATCTGATCCAGTCGTAGTGTATACTTTCGGCAGCTTTTTGGCATTCGACCCGTGGCATATGTTCACCAGCTTCATACCATACTTGTTATTATCGCCTACATATATCAATATCTTCAACGTGTACGTGCCTCCAGCATTCCAAGTGAAGCTCTTGCTGACTCCAGTTTTCTCAGATACGCCTTTGCAAATCTTGATGATGTAAGTCATGCTGGTTATATTTTATTGACATCAGCGTTGACAGCTACGTAGATCTCGTGGGGCACCAAACAGGACACCGAAGTCGAGACGGATCTGGGCGCTGTGGTGCAGAACAGCCAGTCGCAAGTCGACTTGGAGGTTTTGGCCGACATATCAGACGTCAACGGAATCTATGAGGAAGCTATCGATAATCTCAAGAACCGTAAGCCGGTGGTGAAGAACTCTGGGCCAAGCGTCGCAGAAAGGGACCAGCTAGCGAAAGACTACTATGCAAACGTCCGCACGAACGTAAGCCTGGTGTTCTACACTTGTCTACTTGCGTTTCAAGCCGTAACTTCCTGCAGGTGCTGCTGGCTTGGGTTATGAGTAATGTGATTCGGCATGTGCATCCATACGTCGCCGCAAGCTGATGACATCATGTAGGCTCTACTGATCGTGCTGATCTTGGGAGGTTCGAACGTGTCAACCACTTTCACAAGCAGCAATGACTTGTCCCGGACGAAGGCATATCTCACTTTCATCCTGGTCTTCGTTGCGATCACGAGCCTTGTTGTGCGTCCTCTCCCTAATCATGTTCTAGCATTTTCTGACAAAGCGATAGCGGTTCCTGGGTTCTACCATGTACCTTGTTGCAAGAATATTTACCGGCTAAGTTCAAGGACGTTTTCCATTTTATGTATCATGTATTATGGTGTTGTACGACCCCGCGGACAGCTTTCGAATTCAGCTATACATACAAATACAACCATCGCGCTGTAGGACTCGGTCTTACAAACGGATGATCACATCTCAGTCTAGCATTTATGCAAATAGATAGTCATAGAAAGATCGGGACAAGCTGTCTGGTAGGGGAGGCTCGATGCGGGGGCTTGGTCTCTGTAAGTGCCGTCTAGCGGGTGACCGCGAGGGAGAGGACGCGGACCGTCTGCGGTGGTCCCAGATGTGAGAGCGCAAAGCTGCCTGCCTTCTCCGTGGATCGGCCCGCGGAGTGGCATTTACATCCATGATAGAGAGTGAGTCTACACTAGCGGATAGGCCTTCGCCCTCGCTGTCACCCGCCTCGATGTCCGCGTCCGCGTCAACGACCGACCACGAGTCGCTCGCGGAGTCCAACGCCGGCTTGGCGAGAGGAGGGGACGGATTGGACTCAGCGATGATGGAGAGCGTGTGTGCATCGGTGCGCGGGCGAACATCTGCATCGATGTCGGAGTCGCCAGTGTCGGAATGGAAGTCCCGTTCGGACAACAGGTCAGACTCGGAGTCAAATGCGGACTCAAGGTCGGTGGTCGGAGGCGTGTCGAGGCATATAGGAGCTTGGAAGTTGGGACGGGTGACATTGGGGCGGAGCAGGTAGGTGAGGCGCTGCCCAGACGTGTCTTTGCCTGTTCCGCGGACTGTCAGAGACAAACATGAGTTGCACTGGGAGGATGCGAAACGCACTGTAGCTGACGACGTCGTGGTACCGCGCGCAGCAGTGCACGACGTAGCGCGTGAACGCATCGTCCGTGATGGCCCACACGAGCTGCAGCGGGGTGCGCGAGACCTCCCAGATGGCCTCTGTGGTCCCAACCGCCGTGCCGGGGAAGAACATCTCGGCGGCCGCATCCGGGGCAAGCAGCACGCCGCCCTTCAGCCACGCGACGAGCTCACGCTCGACTTCCTGCACCACCAGCTCCGTCCTGAGGCCAGACTTGCGGAGCTCACGCCGCATGCCCTTGAGGCTGAGCGAGAAGCGGCCGGCATTCGCAGAGACGGGCTCGCGGGCTGCAGGGACGACGGAGGGAACTGCATTATTGCGCGCGAGGTAGGTCGGGAGAGGCTGCGGGAACGTCGCCCTGTTGCTCGGCGGCAGGATGGAGAGGTCCTTCTTGGACGGGACGACAATGTGTGCGTTGCCGGCGAACCGGGCTGCGTGCGGACGGCACGAGGTCAGATGCAGCTAGCGAAATGAAGTGAGATCGAGCGCACCGTTCTCCTTACGTCTGATCCACCGCTTGCCCTCCTTCTCGTCTCGCCTGCTCCGCTTGGGTGCGGCCTGCGCAGTGGGGGCTCCTATGTTGTACTCGTTTACAATCCGGAGATGCGCAAAGCGGTCGGCAAGGCCGTGGTTCCGCAGGGCTGCGGGGAACGACATGGGCACGGGGCCGTCATTTCCGGGCACAGCTTGCTTCACGATTGTGGGTGTCGGTCGACTGGTAGAAGCTGCGTCCATGACGGGCAGTAGAAAGTCAAGGGCGATAAGCGCAGACAAGAGATAAGGTCACGGTTCTTCAGTGTGCAGTTGTGCGAATTGATCGATCTCGCCGGAAAGAATGATATATTGTGCGTCGACGGCGAGTCAATGAAGACCACTGAGATTGGCGAGACGGCACCGGGGTGGTGACTCCAGTGAGCGAGTGTGGGGCAGTATCACTTCGCTGTAGTACTGCTGCCGCGGCTTGACCGACGCGGAACTGCCTCACCTAAGCTTCATTCATTGCCACAGCCTTGACCCTCATCTACTTCGAACGTGTATAGTGCACTCTAATCGCGACCAAATCCGACGTCTTACAGGTACCATACAACAGTTCAGTGCTAAAAGCATGAGAGAGCACTGCCTCCTCGAGCTGACACTAGTCTCAAGCGCCATCGTGCTCAAGATCAACGCCGGTCATACTAAGTATGGTACTCGCTGATCGCAAATGCGGGACCGGCGTGCAGAACTGTTCATCTACTGACTACGGAACAGATACGGTCTCGAAAGATGTTCCCGCTGCGCTGAATGTCCTTTCCGGTGTGAGATACAATAACCATTCCGGTTTCCGATCCTCCGCTCTCCTAAAAGCGTGGGATATATCAACCTGGGGACGCTAAGGTAGATTTCACCGGGATCCTTCTCTCGTTTCAACATTGTTTATGTGGCGTGCGAAGGAGACGAATGAATAAAAGAGCAATGAAGCTTAGAGCCTGCTAATCACACTGGAGGCCTTCGATAGCAGCGCCCGCACCCTCTGCCCAATGGTGCAGCATCCTTGATTAATTAACTGCAGAGCGGATCCGGGGGGAAGCACTGGATATGCATACATATCCTTCGCATGATGAGGGGACTCAAAGCGTACTGGAATAGGTATACGTACGGGGGGTGACCCAGCCGTATTGACACAGAATCGTCTCCTTCCCTCCAGATTGCAGCCAGACGTGCGAAGCTGCGCAAAAGTCTACTGATGAGAACATAATGTCAAAGCGCCTGGAGCAGGACAGAAAAAACGTCAGTGCAACTGGTGGTTGACGTAGAACCGCCGAGGTATTAGGCAGTCTATTCTGCGCACGCAATGAGCCATCGTAGATATTTCTCTACGATGTCAGTAAGTGCCGTTCACATTTATGCTGTGTGCCATCGAGTCGCAACTCACAATGTGTAGTCGGGCGATAATTCTGCGTTAACTGGTCGTTCTCTTCGGATGTGACATCTTAGTTCTCAAGCGAATGTGTGTCAACCTCAGCAAGATACCGACGGGTGTGTGTCTTCATTATCCCAGTGTGATCAGACCGACATTACAGGGGCGAGAGGACGGATAACTGGGAGGGAGGGTGACGGAGCCTAGTTATTAGACGAGAATCCTTGGCGGGTAGCGAAACTCCTTGCCTAAATACCCAGGACGCCAGGCTATTCAGTCGCAGAGGTCCTCCGAAGGGAAACACTAGATATGTACGCGGATCTATGAGATTGTGATGTGCGCAAGTTGTAAAGAGGAGCACGCACAAGAGGTGGCCCAGCTTCATCCTGGAGAACGCGCATTAACGGAGCTATGGGTAAAGCGGAGATAAAAATGAACATACATCATTTGGAAATGCAATGGGTTCCCGCACGAAGATATCACTAAGTGCTTTAATTTCGGCCTGCACACAGGGGAGGTGTGAGTTGCTGGTACGTAACGCAAAATCCCGATAGTCAAACACGCACCCACAAGACGACATCCGCAGCGGGAGCAGCATGGACAAACACAACGGCTGTTGACATGTAGTGGTGCTCATTATAGAGAGAAGTAATTCATGGTGTACTCACTGCTAAATATCAGAGCTGTTAATAAGACCGTACGATAAAGCGAGCCGAACATGGTTGAAATCCGCAACTCGAGTTCACTAAGATCGATATCAAGTGCAATTAGAGCGACATCTGCAGAACCTATTCTATACTTCCACTGTTACTTGATTGCTTTGACCAGACCATAGCAGCATCTTCGCGGGCGGTGTGGTGAGTGGGGGGCGCCCAGTAGCGGACCCATGCCGCAGAGAAGCTAGACAGATTGATACTGCGCTTGCACCACAGCTCCACGGAGATATCGAGTCCCTAGATTTCGAGCATGTGGCTGCATGTCAAATTCGCTGATGAAAATGGGGAGTCGAATATAAAGGGACTGAGCACAGAGGACCTGAATATGGGACTTGATACGAACATGACGAGCGGCCAATGCCTGCGTAAACAAGAGGAGTCTTTATCGTGCTTCACTGATAGAACGTCCCACGGACTTTCCGAATCAAAGGTTACGTGCTTGATATTGTACAACAACGCATCGCCAGATCGAGCCATGTAGGTAGTCACAGAATAAATAACCAAAGCGAATGATTCAGACTTCTACCTGGAACTACGAAACACTGGTACATGTCGCATGTTCAGAGCACTTATGGTCCCGTGATTCTTGCCGCTGCGCTGGGAGAGAGTGAGCAAGCTCGAGTAGGCCGACAGGGAGTGAGACGCCCGGCCTGAGGTAGTAGGCGCTGTATCGGGATTAATAGGCTTTCCTCCTGCCATTTCAGTTCAATCAGGGATGACTGTGAATGAAACCCGCGGAAGCCATTCCTATAGTCTGCTGCTGCTTGAACACTCAAATGTGGACATAGGCACAATTTCATAATCATCATGGGGTACAACTTGAATGGATCCTGGGTAAGTGATAGCAATGCTCGCCGTCCATCCGAGAATCTAACAGACTTGGATGTCAAAGACATGACGCATTCGAGGGAATGCACTAGATATGGATGAGGGATTGCAATATACATAGGAAGAGAGCTACG
Source organism: Obba rivulosa (assembly GCA_001687445.1). Classification (NCBI taxonomy): domain Eukaryota; kingdom Fungi; phylum Basidiomycota; class Agaricomycetes; order Polyporales; family Gelatoporiaceae; genus Obba; species Obba rivulosa. The sequence goes on from KV722351.1 coordinate 18,827, forward strand.
CACAATGTGTGGACTAGCCTCGTCCTGAATAACGCGTGTGAATTGCGTCACAAATTAGATAGAAAAAGTTAAACATACATCATCCGGGAGCGCAACAGGCTCTCGCACGAGAACGTCACTACGCGCCTCAAGTTCGGCCTGTGGCAGGAGACATGTAAGCATAAGCTATTCGTATATGTCACAAGATAGCATGAGACAGACGCGCAAGGCAACGTCCGCAGTGGGAGCGGTCTGGATAAAAGCAGTAGCTATGAACGAAAATCAGTGTACCATGTAAAGCAAAAATATGCCACAAAGTGCTTACTGCCGGAGAGTAGAACGACCAATGCAAAAACACGAGGGAATGAACCGAGCATGACTGAGGTCAAAGGCTCACTAAGCTCAAAATCGGGACGGGATGTCGACGAGACCTCCACAGGTTATATATGTTCCATCACTGCGAGATTGATTGAACTTCGATATACTAGAAACCTTACAGCCAAAGTAGCGAGCGGATTCGGCAGACCCCAAATCGTAGACAGGCGGTCTCATCAGACGCCCGGGTGACGAGATACCAAGCACGCGGTTGCATATCAGATCTAAGGTGAGTAGACATGCCAATGAGCAAGGAGTAATCGTAGTCGATGGTGCATTGATGTCAAAAAGATTACGATCGGGAAGGAATGATCAATGCGTACGTGAAGAGGAGAATTGTTTATCCTCTCGTTGTCACGATTGAAGAAACGTTTCAAGTACTCTAGATCGCAGTTTGTTATATGTCATTGTGCGACACTGGACGTTGATGAAATCACAGTCAAAATGACTCCGCAGCGAAAGAAAGCGGAATTTGGAGAGTGATGCCAATGCAGCCTGCACCGTGTTGCTCTCTGTCCGAGACAGCCATATCGGATTAGGCAGACTGAAGTTATAATTAATCGCACTTGATATGACAACTGAGAAAGTTAGGTGGAGTCGGTAAGCTGCCATAATAAGTGGAGATGACGATGGAAGTCTGAAAGGGAGTAATCAAGAGGAACTGACGCGAACGTGTCTCTTGTCCTGACTCCTGAGCCGGGTGGACCTCTGATCCTGAGAGTATCGGCACTCAATCGTAGAATACGTAAGCTAGACCGCTTCGGCAAAGCCAACGGCGTCCTTGCCGAGATCATAAACTGTGTAGTAACGACGGAGGAAGACATCACCTGCATTGAAAGTAAGCGAAGAGAGTGCGCGTGCGGGGCAAGTCCACTCACCGACAATCCAGAGCTGACTGCCGCTAGGTATGTCCATACCCAAGAAAGCAGACATGCAGGTTCCCTGAACCTCAAGGATGTACTCAGTTCCCTTCAACGGGTAGTCCTTGCCATTGAAGGTAAACGTGAATATCGGGAGGTCGGGGACTGTCTTGCAGTCGACCGTGTACTGCCCGTTCCACGACCTCTTGGCTCCGATTTGCAGGTGCAGCATCTCCGCTATATCAGAAGGAAGGGCAATCAAAGAGGTACCTAAAGACAATGAGTCACCAATAACGCTATTAGTCATGAACATATGAACATACCGGTGTCAATAGCAGCACCAGCATCTTGCAACTCAAGCACATCATCGCCGAGAGCAACCTTCTGCAGCTCGACTTCCCAGTAGGCCTTGCGACGCACAGGAACATAGTTGAGCTTCCCAATGTAGGCACTCTTATCGATACCGCCAAAAATAGCCTCTCCACCGTCTTCTTCCGAAGACCCGAGACGAAATGAGAAAACAGGAGAGTCGACCAACTTCTTATTAATCATGTGGTAGAATGGAGGGACGACATGGTTCACTGCGATAGTGTCGTATGCGAGACCGAGGATTCCGTCAAATCTGCCGAAGGCAGTGTCAAGTATCATTTCAGAGTAATAAAACATTAATACGTACTTTCCAAAAACAAAAGTGAGTCCTGACTCCTTAGTCACCTCGGCAAAGTCCACATCCTTCAACATGACATCGCCAATAGCCAACGTGTCTTGCGAAACGAAGCCCTCCACAGAACCTGAGCCGTACTGGATATTGAACTCGGAGCCATTCGTCTCGTGGGTCGAGGATGCGCTTGAATCATACTTCGCATGGAGGAGACATGCTATCGAGGTGCATTTGGTGCTAGGAATCCAGAGGTTGCTTGATCTAATATACCGTATCATCACATGCAGTCGGAATGAAAGGGACTTGCGCGTACCCTGTGTCGAGGATAACCTTGAACTGTAGATCTGTCAGACATGGAAATGGCCCGAGAAGTAATACACCTCACTGATTGCGGAGGGGTACCGAGCGTGATCTCAGCGAAGTATTGAGCGTTCATGAAGTCTGTGCAGGCGTGTCAAGGTGTCCCTAATCCGCTAGGCGTAGTTGTACGAACTACTGATGGGGACGATGTGGCCGCCTTCGGTAACGAAGTCCTCTTGTGTCCAAAGGAGCTCCGCTTCGTCGTGGTGAGCGAGACCATCGATGAGCACATTGCGTCCGTAGTCCCCTGCGCCCATCCACGGAAGTTCAATCTGACCGCCATACTTTTGCGCAAGATAGCCACCCTCGAGAGCGAAGTTGTTGATAGCGGGAGTGACTTTGTGTAGCTTCAGCTTGTACACGCTCTCGACGGCGACAAGGGGAATGAACGTGGCTACAGCAACCCAAGCGAGCATGATGGTCTGGAGGGACGAGGTGCGAATGAGGACAGTCTGATCAACAACCCACATATACGAGTAACAGCTTGACATTCTATGGTAGATGGTGGAGATTGCAGATGTTCGGCGCAGCGTCCAGTGGACTGCGCAGCAAAGACGCCGCAGCTAGTTTGCTGCAGAATCTACCTAAGGTATACATCGATGACAGTCTCGATCTAACCTTATACCTTATCAGAGCGGTCATACTGTCAAAACGCACGGGTCAGGACCCAAGCGCACGCAAGATCATGTGAATTGCATGTTTCCGAAAGTGTGAGGGCGCAGAGAGTATGTCAGCCTATTCCAATCGGGACGCACCAGAACCCAGAAGACTGCAGCTGCTGACGTCGTGATTCGTCGCTCTCGTTAAAGATTGAACGGTCCCCTGAGAAGCACGACATGATGAAATAAAAGGCGTCGCCTCATCAGGATGGCCAAATGGCGCAACGTACAGCATGGCTACATCGGGAGAATTTTCGTCGGGTGGGGAATCCACGCAGCAGTAACACTGACCGATGCATGTCATTACCCGAGATACTAGTACAGTGCGGATCTATGCCTACGGGAATATGAGTGATGGGTGAAACGAGAGGAGCATGAAGACGAACCGCTAAATGCGGCCACTCTTCCTCGAGGCTATGATCGCCTACCCCGGCTACCGGCACCTCCTGCAGGTAGCTTGCGTTTTCGGAATAGGCTACCTGATGGCGGAGGCGTTGTCTGTACGTCAGCTTCCAGCTTCACCGGTGGCTCCTCGGTCTTCACATTTGGAACCTCCTGCTTGCCATCCATCGGCGGAACAGGCGCGGTCTCGGGTAATTCTTCCTGCTTCGGCTTGTCGACCTCCTCAACTTTGAGCTGTGGCAATCTGGCATCCGGCTCGCTGGTTCCCTCCTGCGAAGGCGTGGCATCCTCAGCAGCGGCCTCTCCCGGTTTCTTCCAACCTCGTGCCGACCACTTCGGTCTCTCAGTTCCCGTAGGATTGCTGAAGCTGGCGAAAGTGCCTCGTGAGCTCCCCGGCACGGGCGGCGGAGTGCTGTCCGCACGCTCCTCCTTCTTCAGCTTAATGGGTATGATGCCCGGGTCATAGATCTCTCCCAGTCCTACACTCGCGGTCTTCTTCCGCAGTTTGAACCGTCTTGTATCCTCATCGTCCAGCTCCGGCTCGGCCTCCCGCTTCCTACTCGTCTCTGCGGGAGGCGCAGCTTCCTGCAATGGCGCCTCTTCTGTCCCTGACGGAGATGGTTCCACGATACCCACGATTTCCCACTCGCCTGCAACACCCTGCATCTGCCGTCGCTCTGCCTCAGCTTTGAGCCTCTCCGCATCGGGATCGGTAAAACCCAAAGATTGTGCAGTAGAGTAATCAGCGTATGGGTCAGAGGGATTTGAAGGCTTCTTCGGTGCAGTGGATGATGAGGCGACCGGCACAGTGCTGCTGCTGCCTGGCTTGACCAGGCCTGCGCCAACGTCCCTTGCGAACGCGGCTTGTGCAGCCTATGACCTACATAAGTCGCGTCTCATGACTAAGGGATTTGTTGCGGCTCACCTGCTCTACTCGAGCCATTTCCCGCTTCTCCTCATCTAGATCCTGCTTCTTCTTCTCCCCCGCCTTGTACAGCCCTCGTACGAATCGCTCGACATTGCCTTTGTGACGTAGACCGCCTTCATGCTGACGTCGCGAGGGCACATCGTCGGCAATGTAGATGTTGCAGTATTTGCAAAAGTATTTCTTGTGTGAGACCCAGTACTCGCTCATTTCGCAGGAGAGAATGCAAGCGACGAAGTGATGAAGTACTACTTCATCAAGTAGTCACCGCGGGCATCCACTCTACCGGATAAGCATCAGACTTATCGTGGTCAAAGATTGCATAATACCCAAGTAATTCCCCCAGACTAGTTTTGGACTTATATAAAACATTACTTGCTTTTTTGGACTTATTTAGACTATATTTGGACTTGCGAATATGTCTCGAATTAGTCCAGCATTTAGCCGAAGGACTTATCCGATTCTTATGCAGTCACTGTCTGCGATAAGTCTAACGCTTATCCAGCAGACATATGGGTGGATGCCCGCGGTGAGTACTGCCGGCGGCTCCGAGCTGACCTGAGCTGGCTGCTACTCCCCGGCATCTCGGCAGGATTCCCAATTTAGGAAAGATATTATACTAGCGCTCAATCAAGGACAAGCGAGTGAAGCGACTCCCGGTCGGCTGGCTATTATCATGGTGTCAGCCTGTGTCAACTCGGTCAGCTCTCTTTCTTATGACTCTTCTATGCACCAAGAAAACGCCCGGAAACACTTTTGGGGACGTTTTAAACAACCTCACTGTAGTCTAGGTTCTGGACTTCACGCGACAAAGCCGTACTCCAGCATCCGGCGTGCCATATCTGCTATAGCATAAGGAAGTTTTACTGGGATTATTTCGATATGCAGAATTCAAGGCTGTACGCCCCAGCTTCCTCTATATATTCATGTGGACTTGTACTGCATCTGAAGTCTGTCGTAGCGCCGTTCAGCTCTAAAACGACTGACGATGCTCGATGCTAGCAGCTTCGAGACTTCTGGTACATATTTGTAAGAATCACGTCCGTGAAGAGCATCACCGACGACACAGCACCGTTATGTTGGACCAACGGTGACACAGCTGCTTGCGAAGTTTATCTACCTTCAGCCACGCGGCTCGACACGTTTTATGGGTCAAGGTAAGTCACCGCTCTACACGCCTATTTCATTTCATTGCTCATCGCACGCAAGCCATTGAGGTTCTCCAAATATCCGAAGGGACACGACAACAAAGAATAATACACATAAATATACAAGTGCAACGCATACCATACGGTGCCAAAGTTGCCAAGGCTTCCGAGACGTACACGAGTGCACACGTTGTGCAAGACCACGAGCCTCTCGTGTTACCCTGGTCTTGCCTGACTTGATGCAGATGGACTTATTTGGCACTTCTTTCCAAATGAAGAGAATTCGTTGACGGCTGCGCTCTTCTACGTGCGCCAGTGACTATGCCAATGCTGTGTACGAGTCCATGGGATGCTAGAAACTTATTGTGTAAGATGACAACGATATTTGGGAACTGAATACAGCCAGCGCCTGATATCGATCATGAACTATCATTCAGATACCCAACAAGGAGCACATAGCCATCGCTACGTCCTCGAACCTCATTTCGGCAGGTGGCCCTTGTACTTTGGTGTAAGTAGCACCTCATGTCTTGTTTCTGAAGATTGATTACGTTGAACGAGTTGCCCAGAAAAGTATTACGAGTCATCCAGCGTCTCAGGGACAACCTGTGTTGTGCACGTTTCGAAGTTCATTTCCGGAAGAGACATGCTAATGCGGTGGAGCAACCTGCTGTTATAAATGGCGTGCACAAGCCGTCTGCAATCTCTCCCGCTCGCCTTAGCGAGATGGCCTCCCCTAGTTCATCTTCTGGCCCTCCTGGCAGAATGCCCGTTCCCCCTATTCCTGTCTCGGACAACCCGAACACTATGGCGCAGGGAAGTCATGCTAACCAGCGCTCTTCTGATACTTCTAGGGATCCCGCAATTTCCAGCGACCAGCCTTCACTGGAGGAGCTCAAGAATAGCATGAGGGCTATTTTGCAGCAGGTTTGTCGTTTCATTTATACACGATGTAAATTGTCTCTCACCCTTCATCCTTGAGAAGGAGCTGCAAGTCGATCATTCGAATGCGATGGACCCGAACTTTATGAGACGCCTTGCACATGCTGCCGATCCGGCTAGCACCTACTCGGATGCATTAGGCTCACTATTGCTCAGACGCGTTGAACGTGCTGCCGGGGCGACACTAAATATTGAGGATGCCGCGGGATATCTCGATCCGGTATGTACTTCTATGCTTCATTAAGGAAGTCTACTTGACCAATTTCGTTCGCTTTGCAGGATGTGGATACTATCGAGTCTGGCGACCAGGACGCATCGCGCCACGCACAGAACAGTGGATTCGATGAATTGCACAATGCGCTGAAGGCCATCCTTGACCAGGTCCGTGCCTATGCTGTAGTTTGACTACGCTCCTTGACATATTGGTGCCGTACAGGAGATGGGGCCATACAGCCCAGGTGGACCAGAGCCGGAGCAATGCAAGTGCTTCCGTCACATACGACCTCATTACCAGATGGAACCACCGGACGAAGCTACAAACAAGGCGTGGGCTTCGTGCGCCAAGCGCCTCAAAGAGCATGACGAGACTGTTGCGAGGACATGGAAAGAAGAGATAGATACCTTGCTTGTATTCGTAGGTCATTTCTGTTATTCATACTATAAAGCTCGCTTCCTGACTTGAAATGTTTGCTTTCACGTGTCCCCTTAACTTTTCATTTCTCCTGCATGCCCTGTGCCGGATTGCTGTGGCTAGTCCGGATTGTTCTCGGCAATCTTGACGGCTTTCAATGTCGGGTTCTATACCTCTCTCACTCCTACACTGAATCCGGATCTCAACACTCTGATTCTCCTCCAAATCTCAGGCCAATTGACCAATCTGACCTCAAGCAGCTCTTCTGCTCCCTCGTTTCTTTCTGCGTTATCTGCATCCACCATCGATTCTTCACCATCTACTGCCTCGAACTGGATCAATGTCCTATGGTTTTGCAGCCTTGCGCTCAGCCTATCCACCGCCTGTGTGGGCATTGTGGTTAGGCAATGGCTGAACCATTTCGTCAGTCTCTCCGTCACCGAGCCAAAGGAGGGCGCCTTCATCCATCGCCTTCGTTGGGACGAGGGGATCGTTCCCTGGCGAGTTCCTGAGATCATGAGCGCCCTCCCTATCCTCCTGCAGCTCTCTCTCATACTCTTCCTCGCCGGATTGCTCATTCTACTCGCGACGTTGAACACTGTCGTGGCGTGCATCGTGGCTGGCATCGTTGCAATCCTCCTCCTCTTCCTCGCATTCACCACCGTGGCTCCGGCATTCCAGCCGAAGTGCCCATACAAGTCGCCGCAGGCCCTGGTGTTCTATTGGGTCGCCCAACGCATAGCCTCTGTAGTCTTGCTTCGGAAATTCGCCGATGTATTGGGGACTCCTTTCGGTGGGTTCATGGGAAGTCCTATCAAACGTGCTACCCAATCCCGTGCACTTCCATCACATCATTCAACCGATAACCTTTCGAAGGCGCCCAGTTGGGGTCCACTCAGGAAGATCGCTTCCTGTTTCGCTTCTCTGATGGAGACGACGCCTGGCGAGAAGTACTGGACCTGGAGAGCTCAAGAGCAGAGCATCGTGGGCAAGGAGCTCAACGTCCGTAGCCAGGCATGGCTGCAGTCCTGGCAGACGAATCGGACCGAAGCTCGCCTTCTTCTCGCTGCAGATTCACTTCTTACCGACGACTCCTTCCTCAGAGAAGTGGTGGAGCCCTGCATCCTGAAGTCCGCGTACAACGCTAAGGACGTGATCGACAACATTGCTTTGATCATTGAGAACAGGCCCCTCAGCTACAATGCGACGATGGCGATTACACTCGGGTCCATGAAGCTGATCCCACGCATTCTGGCGATCGAGAATCCGGAACTTGCTCAAGAGATCGCCACCAAATTCATTCGGACCCTAGGCCCACACATCGCGGCTTTCCAGACGACTCCAACAAACCAGGCCGCCTTCATCATTGGCTATGCACGGCTGTGCTCCGACATCTTCCCAATCGACTTGCGCATCGAAATCGCTGAACAGCTGGTCAAGATACAATCCGCGGCGTTTGGGTGGAGAAAGCCAATCCCGCCTGACGAGCCGCCGGTGCCACATGCGAGTGCGTATATCGTCGGCCACAATCATGTTTTTGATGGCTGACAGTACCTGTACAGACACTCACTTCTTCGCTTTCTGGGCTGTCGAGAAAGTCCTGGATGCCCTACAAACCGGTGATTGGAGCACCGCCTTCTATACCACCAGCGTGGTTATGTTCCTCGCTTGCCTTTCGCCTTCAGCGTGCTATAAGAAACACCTCAAGTTCCTCGTCCGCGGTCTGATCAACCACTGCATGCGATTCCGAGCAACCTGGATACGGGAAGCACAAGTTTCTAACGCCTCCGCAGATGCAACTAGCCCCCCTGGTCGGTGCTTCATTGAAGATGTTCTCACTTTGATCGAATGTCACGAACATGGCACCGAGCTGCTGGAATGGAAAGAGGAGACGAGGGACGACCCATGGTTTGCCGACCCCGCTTTGAAGAATATGGACTTTGCGCTCGTGGATAGCAACGAGCGCGATTTCCATTGATATTCCATACGCCTTGGTTGAACGTGACGTGTTGACCTTCTGCCATAGACATTGACCGCCGGTAGCTCCCAGCCTATGCTTTCATTACTTAGCGTAGCCATCTCGTAACGTTCCCATCAGTGTGCATCGTAATACTCTGAGAGCTCCACTGAAAACAAGTGGTCAGATGTAACTCAACAGGAGCGTCCTCGGTCGAGAGATATAAGCTGGGCGTCAGCCTGTCCGACTGATAGGAAAAGGCGTCCATCTCAGATAGATAACGCGCAATCCATGTAGACGTGACCAGCCGTATGCATAGTGAAGGAGCCATTAACAGTGCGATGAGGTCTCAGATTGACTGGCTAGAGCATTGAAGGAGCTGGATGCCGAGTATCTGGGTAATACGCAATTATCCGTAATCCCAAGCATAAGACACGAGAGATTGGGCTGCTCAGCGAGATGCGATGATGCCGGTGTTTGTGGGCGAGGATGAAGAGCCACTTGCAAAGGCTCGAGGCGCAGCCGCGCAAGTCGCGAACTTTTACTCGGCGCTTTCTTCGCCGCAACCTCCGCACATCTATTCCCTTGATTCTGAACTACTCTAATTAAATTATACTCTCCGAATCGCCATCCTTGGCTATCACTTGTCGTTTCCCAGATTGGATCCTTCGCCTTAGTGTCTGAAGCCATCTAACGAGGATGGGCAAAGAACATCTCCTGATCGTTGGCCTCGGCAACTTGCCTTACCCCCGGTCTCGACATAGGTTAGTTATATATAAATCTCAATGCTGTCATGCAAGGTGAATTGAACTGGGTTTCAAGTATTGGACAGCATATTGTCCACTCGATCGCCGGGCGATGGGGAATGGAGCTTCAGCCCGTCAGAGGCGGCGATCTTGCAGCTTCCCGTGTCTTGAGCGTAGGGGGGAAGCCTCTCAAGCTGTCGCTCTTCATACCTTGTAAGCTCCTCGGTGCCACATCCATCTAGACTCTGATTACAGCGACAGCTGCCTTGATGAACGTCTGTGGAAGGAGTGTGGCGAAAGCCTGCAGCGCCACCGTCGGTATGGCTGAGGACATGGTCGTCATTCACGACTCCTTGGAACATAAGCCTTTAACCCTCTCGCCAAAGTTTGGCGGTTCAGCTGAAGGCCACAACGGCGTTCGCAGCGTTATCACAGCTCTGGCAGGAAACAACAAATTCCATCGACTGCGAGTTGGCATAGGACGGGATGACGGGATGGATGTGGCAAAATATGTGTTGGCATTTTTGCCAAAAGATCAGCGTCTGTACTGGGGCCCTGGTGGTGCAGGTGCTGAGCTGGTCATTCGCGAAATTCTTCGCATTGCTTCCAAGCCCTAGTGAGAGCATCCAGACATGCATTTACGTGAGTTGATCTCGGCTCTCGTTCCTTGATGAAGCCATTCTTCTGATGCAGAGGTGTTCCCTGCTGCCTTCAGCATCACGCGACGCCGCACCACCTCGCAAGAAGACTGATATCGTGACGGGCCGTCGGACCCAAACGGCGTACCAGCTGCTCTTCATTGTCCTCATCCGATGTCAAGCCGTACATTGACACAGCTAGTCATCGCACTTCTTCCAATGGCCTTGTTCGCTGGCATATCGCTCTACGTCCACTCGGCAGCACTGGCAATAAACAAGTGTCAATAATGCGAAGTTCTGATCACGCGCTATCCACACCCGAGTATCTTCAATACGTTGCATGTGCTGCAGTTTCTGATACGGGGGGATAGCGTCATGCACGATTTCTTCTGCGCTGAGGGTACTTAAGGACTCGGAGAAGTGTCGGTTAGCTGCGCGGCGGATTACTGGGCTGTCCTGGACTTGTCATGGCTGCCTTGTTACGATTGTCTTGGCTACTACTTGCAACATCTTTCCTCTCCTTCATCCGTGCGCAGCCGTCACCCGAGCTCCAGAAGCGCATATCAGCTGCCATCGAAGCCGCGGCCAAGTCGAACGGAAGTGATATTGATTACACCCAGTTTGTCAATGTCTTCATCGGTACGGACAACTTTGGGGATGTCTGGTATGCGTTTCACCCTGTCCGCGAGAGTTACTCCTGAGACGTTCAAATAGTCCAGGGGCGTCTATACCATTTGGGATGGTAATGAACTGTCCTCGTGGCTATAATCTCGCCTGATTCCGGCCCTAGGTCAAATTCTCGACGGACCTGACAGGATATGCCCCTGCCGGTATGCATATACACAGCACGTCTTTGACTTCGAAATCGTTGAATATCGGGCAGGTTATGTGACGGATAACACTCAGACAATTCGTGGTCTGAGTCCATTGCACGATAGTGGAACAGGCTCCTCCCTGGGTGTGACCAGGCTCCTTCCTTGAGCGCACCAGTAGCACTAATGCGCGCCCAACATAGGGACATACGGGAATTTTGAAATTATGCCACTTCTTTGTCCACATGGTTTCGACACTTGCACTACATCCCTGGAGACACGCGAACGTTTCCGTTTGAACAATACTGATGTGAATGCCCATGCTCGACGATCTGTGAATCTGCTGACGACCTTGTGAGGTAGAATGCTTCTCCCGGCTACTTTTCACAGACGCTCGACAATCACATCCAAATGGAAGCTACGTCAACGCGTCGAGCCGGTCTGGAACGTTTCACATTCCCTAAGGGGTCTGGCACACCTTACTTCGTCCTCGATCTCGCGAATGACCTCCCGGCATCGTTCGCTGGTGGGACGCTGAATATTGACCCTGATCTTGGAAGAATAACCATTGGCGGACACTGGGGCTCGAGGTCAGCTCGAGCGAGTAGAATCAGCCACCGGCGACTGAGTTTGTCTTATTTCTAGTTTTGGCCCAGGAGAGTTCCACTATCAAGCTTTCGCTTGCTTCGACCTTCTGGACGGGGGAAATCAGAAACTCAGCGAATATGGCGTTTGGACGGCAGATACGTCAGTGATATTCGCTCTAGCAGGTGTCTGCCGAATTCTGACTCTTGCTCGGATCAGCTTCGGGCTTGACGCGAAGGGCCTTGGAATGACGCACTTGAACCTCTCCTTGAACCTCATCGGCGGCGTATACGAGTCCGGCGCTCTCTTTTCTTATGAGGGTGAGCCGGAGCAGGTCAACATCCGTGTCGGTATCTCGTTCGTGTCCGCGGACCAGGCTTGCTCAAATGCCGAAACCGAGGTTGGCAACTCGACTTTCGAGGAAATCATGGCCCAGTCGAAGGCGCTGTGGAACGAGAAGTTGAGCAAGGTTGAGATCGACTTTGCTAACACTGCTCCAAATGTCACGGAGATGTTGTATTCTTCCTTGTACCGCTCGTTCCTGACGCCTGTAAGTCGCTTCACTTCGAATGCGGACATGCGGGCTGATTACGGGATGTCAGAACAATGCAACGGATGAGACTCAAGCGGAGTTTGCGAATACTACCCATTTCTACTTCGACTCGCTATATTGCAGGTATGGAAGCAAGGCGCATCCAGTATCCCTGAGACACTTATATTTTCGTCAGTTGGGATACTTTCCGCACGTTCTACCCTTTGATGAGCCTCCATTCGCCAATCGAGTTCTCGCAGATCGTTGATAGTTATATCGATAGCTATCTCAAGAGAGGCTGGATGCCAGAGTGCAGAGCAAACAACCTGCCCGGGTGGACACAAGGAGGTACGTGAAACAATTTCACGCTGTGTAAAGCACGTCTTATGTCCCCCTGGCAGGTTCCAGTGGCGACGTCATCGTAGGGCACTTTGCAATGACCTATCACAACGAGGCGACCGAGTTGGGAATCGATCTCGAGCAGCTATATGCCGCCATGATTGCTGATGGAGAAGTGAATCCACCGGAGTGGAACATTCAGGGTCGCCAGGTCAATGTGTACAAGTAAGTGCATATCAGTACGAGGCCTCGCCAAGAAGCTTGACGAAGCGTGCATAGGCAATTCGGTTATGTTCCCTTCGCCGTTTTGGATACGATGAGCACAGGGCGTCAGACCCGAGAAGGGAGTAGGACACTTGAGGTATGAACGCATGATAGACCAGTTCGGTGTCTGCTGACTTTTTTGCCTGAAGTACGCTTTCGAAGATTTCGCCATCCGCCAAGTAGCTCTACTTCTGAACAAGACGGATGATGTTGAGAGCTACACGAACCGGTCTTTCGTAAGTTTCGTGTTCGAGCGTGTCGAGGATGGCACTCTAAATGTGGAGCACTAGTTCTACCGTAATGTCTTCGACTCAGAAGTCAAGAGCGACGGATTCCAAGGTATACAACCTACAGAAATACTCGTCGAGCTCGTGTAACATAGCTTGCAGGATTCGCCCAGAAGCGATTTATGAACGGAAGCTTCGCCTACGTTGACCCTATTGACTGTTCCCCGCTCGACAACTCGACGAGAGACTGCTCCTTGCAAGATGATAACACAGTTGGCTTTTACGAGGCGTCTTCTTGGGAATATAGCTTGTATGTGCATGACGTCTAATCATGGCCACCATACTCATAAGTCGTAGTTTCGCTCCCCACGACACTGCGCACCTTATCCAATTAATGGGTGGCAACGTGAGTCGCTTTCGCTCTGGAATCATAGGCTGAGATGACATCTATTTCCGTAGGAGACATATGTAAAACGTCTCGACCATTTCTTCGACGTAGGTCATCCAGGTTGCTCTATTTCTCAGCTACCTCTAATTCTAACGCCCTACTCTGTAGGTCGGGTACTTCGATCCTAGCAACGAGCCCTCCTTCCAGGTACGAGACCACCTACTATCCGCCTAGAGTATCGCTCACCCGTTGCAGACGCCGATAGGTTACCACTATGCCAACCAACCGACGAAATCGGTTGACGAGGTCCGCAACCTGGTGTTCACCAGCTTCGATATCAGTACGTTCTCGGTAATAGTTATCATCATCGGGTGACTCAAAGTGACATCCTATGGCAGCTCCCGCAGGTATTCCGGGCAACGACGACCAAGCAGCAATGGCCACTTGGCTGATATTCCACCTCCTGGGGATGTATCCTGGTGCGATTTCCACCTATTCTCCCAAATTCGCTCTTTCTCATACTCGAACCATCCAGTCCCCTCAAGCTCGCAATTCCTAATCGTGTCGCCGTTCCTGCCCACGTACACTATTCACAACAGCTTCCTGAACGTCAGCACGACAGTCACCGTGAAGAACTTCGACCCGCGCTCCGTACAGCAGACGATCCCGAATGGCGCCGCGGCGTACGTCAAGAGCGTCACCGTCAACGGGGCGGTGCAGCCCTCGCGCTGCCACATCGACTTCTACGACGCCTTCCGCGTCGGCGGAGAGGTGGTCATCGAGGTCACCTCGGACAAGGAGTCTGTGAACAGCTGCGGCGCGTCCGTGCCCGACTCGCTCTCGACGGGCGGCTTTGCAGTCGCGAGATGATACAGACAAGACGTGCATGTAGGATAGCAGGACGATAGGACTACAGACAGACAACAGTGGGCAAGCATATCGGAGTACAACGAGAGAAAGTAGCGGGCGGTTCCTGAATATCACCGCAGTACATATATAACTAGGCCGTAGACGACCCCGCGGGTGGCTGCGCTGGGAGGTTGATGAGCACAACGCCTGGGTTGGTAACGTCCGGCGAGGTGGTGATGTGATAGCTGAGGACGTGCTCAACATGGTACGACGCGTCATAAGCAGCCGGAGAATCACTCACTCTTTCATGGCGCCGATAATGGCCAGTTTGAGTCGCGGAATCTTGCCTTCGGAGTGGTTTCCTCGGCCGGTGATGACGCGCAGTTGCGAGGCACCAGAGATCATTGTTTCGTACAGGGCTTCTTCGACCTTTTCAACGGCTTCCTTAACCTTCAGGCGATGCACGTCGACTTCGTGCGGTTCTGGCTTGAGGTTGTGTGCTAATCGTACAAAACTGAGTAAGGTCGAATACGCAACTAAGGGGTCAGAACTCACCCTTGTAGTAGCGCCGGGCAGCCTTTTCGTGGAGCTGTCTTGCACTGCGCTCGGTCTGATCATATTCCACCTTCAGCCGAAAGGCCTCCCAGATCTGCCCACTTGCCCTAGCCTGTTCTTGCTGCATTTTGAGCTGACTCCTCTTCTTCTCCGCTTGCTGTGCTTCATCTCGCAGAGCATCGGCCTTCTTGATAATCTCGTTCCGAGAGTGGCCGGAAATGACACTCTCCGACGGCGTGTCGTCGTACCGCGGCTTGTCCTCCGCAACAGCAATCGGGTTCTCGTACGGCGGAGGCGGGTTACTGGGCTTATCCGCGGAAGGCTCGCCCACCGGCTCCGCGCCCTCGCGCTCGACTTGGTCGGGTATGGAGGGCATGTCCGCTTCGGGCGGGACGACGCCTGGCGTGTTAGGGCCGGCGAGGTCGATCAGACTGAGGGGCACTGTCATCTCTTGCCCGTCGTCTAAGGCATTGCCTTGCGAGGACCGAAAGGGGATGGGTACGGCGGGTATCTCCGGGAGGTCCGCAGGGATGGTGGTCGGGGTGTGCTCCCCGTTGTGGTCGTGCTCCGGCTCGTCGCTAATCGTGACCGGGGGGAGATCGTCTCGCGGGCCTGCGCGAGGGGACCCCACTGGTGTGGTCAGGCCGCTCGACGGGGCGTGCACGTGTATGTCGGGGGTATCTGTGAGGGGGGTCGTGAAGCCAGAGACGTCGGGCTGCGCGGGGAGCGGGGTATCTGGCGAGCCGCTCCCAGCGAGGTCGGGTATCGAGGGCATCGCTACGTATTCCAGCTCTGGGGATGGGCCACTCGGCAGCCCACGGGACGCCTCGGTCTCGGTCTCTGACCAGTCCGAGAACGAGCCCGGGACGGGGCGCGAGAGCGCACGCGGGGGCACGGGCGTCGGGGGAGGCTGGGGGCGAGCCCGGGGCTGCTGTGGGTTTGTCTGGGGTGGCTGCGCGTGAGGGCTCCGAGGGCTGCGCGCGGTGACGTTGGACGAGGTGGTCGCGCTGGATGCCGGGATGTGGATGAACTGCACGCGCGAGGGCGTGCGCCCGGTGGACTGGCCCATGAGCGAGCGCAGCATGCGGCGCACACGGCGGCGCATGCGCCGGAAGCGCGAGTCCTCTGCGAGGTCGAGCCCGACGTCTGCGAGGAGCACGCCGAGCCCGGACCAGAGGACGACGATGGCCATCCTGCTGAGGCTGGTGGTGAAGAGAAAGTCGACAAAGAGCCGGAAGGCGTAGGCAACATAGGGATCAGTCGAGGAGGGGAACTTGTACAGAAAGTGGTGAAGGACGGCACCCTCCCAGAGGCCGACGAGCGAGCCGTTGATGCGCTGGTTGTGGTTGCTCACGACGTCGATGACTGCGCGTAGGGCGAGGCCGACGCCAATGGCGAACAGGTTGTCCATTTGGCTCTCATAAGCTCACAGAAAACTAGCAGGAGGGGTATCGCCGTGATGAAGACAGAGACAATCGTGTGCGTGCGCGCGGGATCAATTGACGCTGCAGCTCCGAGCGCTCGTCTCCTCTCTTATTGTCTTCAACGACCGAAATATATATTGCACAGTGTAGTGTAGTGGACAGCGAATACATCTTTGATCCCATCCTTGACCCCGTTAGCAATGCGCGTACAGTACTCCTACATTCGAATCCAAAAAACGTCCCAGACAACTCGCGATCACGCGTAATCCAAGACCTCCACCCGCCCGTGTCTATCCCCCAGCGCGATCCGACCAACAGTGTCCTCCAGATCGTTGGAGGTGATGAAGTACTTTCCCTCGAGGATCTCACCCATCGCACAGCGACGCGAATAGACCGGATTTTGGCCAACCTGCAGCTCGTTCCAGCCTGGATGCCGCCGCTCCGTGTCTCCCTTCTTCCCGTCTGAACGGTCGTCCTCTCCCCTCTCGCCCCGGATGTCGAAACCAATCAAGGACCGCGCAGGATACACCGAATGGCGCGAGGTGACGTTCTCAGTCTGCATCCAGAAGCCCTTGCCACTCGCGCCCGCGCGCAGGCTGCCACAGGAGGGGGGTACACTTTTGATCCAGGTATATTGCGACGAGAAAACGCACGGCCGCTTCGGTTGCTCCTGGCCGTTGGGCGCCTTCTGCATTGGCAGCAGGTCAAACTGCTCAATCGTGTGGAACCCGTCGTCGCGGCACCGCCGCAGGACGCTGACAGTCTCCGACGGCCAGTCTGGTTGCGCCGCAGAGCTCAACGAGGTACCTCGGACTACTACGGCGGCTTCAATGGCGTGTGTGTCGATTTGTGCGTGTGCGCCGGCCTCCATGAGCGCGGTGTTTGTAACGCGACTGCCTTTCCACGATGGCGTGTACACCACTTCGATCGCGCGCTCCCGCACAATGACCAGGAAGCGGTTGACAGCTTTGACTGTGAGCACCTTGTTATCAGGCTGAACGACTGTCATGAGTAACATTTGAATCATAATTGCAGCCAGCCACTCACATCCGGGGTGTTGTGCCGCGAATAGTCGTGGACATTCATCAACGGCACGAATTGTACTGGATGTCCGAAGAACAAGACCATCAGGACCTCGCCCGCGACGATGTAGTCCCCGCGCATCAGCCACAGCGGAGTGATCAAGTTGCGTCTTATGCGGGCCTTCGAATGCACAACAAAGCGGCCGTGGAACTTGTCCAGCCTCAGCATGGTCACCTCGGCTGGCCCATTCCTGCGTCCCGGTATGAGCAACTGAGGCACGCCGACACCGCGACACTCACGCTGCCTTGTCCCCGCTCGTGAACGCCACGACCGCCTCGTGCGTCGGGTCTTCGTTGACGACCACCTGGTCGACCGCGACGGGGCTCTCCCACACCGCCACGCGGTACGCGCCGGAGCCGTCCAGCGGGACCTCCCAGCACGCGATCGTGCGCCCGACGAGCGTCACGACGTACTCGCCGCTGCGCCCGGGGAGGAACAGCACTTGCTTCACGACCGGGCGCGGCGCTGCGGGCATCTCGTCCGGCGCTACGTCCGCCAGGTCCGCCGGGTCCGCATCGAACTTGACAGACCGCCTCGGCGCGGGGCGCGGGGCGTTCCAGTTCTCGTGGAACCGCGCGGCGTGCACGACGCGCGCCTCGAGGTGCGCCGCGGAGAGCCCGCGCAGGTCGGCGGCGGCGGCGGGGATGGGTAGCCCGCGGTCGATAACGTGCCGCTGGATGGCGCTGTGCCACACCCAGCGCAGCTTCGTCAGGCCGTGCAGCCGCCTGGATGTCTGCCCGTGCCAGAGTCTCGTTAGCACGCTCCAAGATCGTAAGAACAAGCGGCCGGTGCCGCACCTGTCGCAGACACAGGATGTCCTTCACATATAGAAAATTGATGATGAGTAGCAGGATATCGTCGGGTAGGGCTGCGAGGGATGCGCGCGAGTCGAGGCTGCTTGCAGGCCCGGGAGAGGGGAGGAGCAGCGGGAAGGCGAACGCCTCGGGGTCCTGCCTCGACTTTCTCCTCTTTGGCGAGAGAGTTAGAGATTGTGCGTATGTTCTGACCATGGTAGAGGGTTCGGGGAGGGGATTGGAACCGGTGTATTTACTGCACATGGTGTGCGCCTTGCGACCGCAACTGTGGTGGCACTGACCATCAGGAGTACAACACCTGCCAATTTCGGCAATCTCGTACTCTGTCGGGCGCCAATGTTCCGCCGCCCTCCCTCTCCAGTCGTATCCTTGATCTTACTTTTCACAATGATTGCTCACGCACGGGGGTTGGTTATGGCTGGTTAACTTATAGCGGCCTCTCGTTTCAACGCTATGTATTTCGAATGACAGGAGCGGACTCTCGTCAAGTGGCAGCAAGCAGGCTTTTGCGCAACTCCTCTCGAAACTTTTCTTGCACACGCTGGAGGCCATTGCAGTGTGTTATCCCCCAAGCACGTGCCACAGCCCCCCACTCGTCCCAATCACGTACCGCGTCCTCCCACCTATCCCATATATCGTCGTTACCTGCGGTCGACAAGAATGACAGGTTCGGAAAGAGCATGTAGAGAATGTGTGCGACGCAAAGCGCATCGTACATCTCACAGCCTCTAATGGCGAGTTGTGTCACGGAGCTCAGCGCCAGACGCTCTCTTTATGTTCTCCGCACATTGTCCACCGTGAAGGAGCGCATGTCCAGAATGATCTCGACGCTTTCCGCTGAGGGGAGTGTGTGGCCAGCACTACCAATGCATCGTACGTCAACCTGGGCATGAAGCGTGCCACGGTAAACTCCTCTGGATTTCCTATATGAAGCGTGCGCAGGAACGGCCAAGCCTTCACAAGTCTTTCGAGTTCTACATCTTCGAGGTCGATAGGGATGTCGAGGTGCAAAATGACATGTTCCAGATTGCGGAACGCCAGCAGGAAAGCAATTTGATCAATCCCGAGTGTATATTTGTCACCTGCGTCTATGCAGAGGATCTCGATGGCGAAGGTTTCGATATGCTCAAATGGACAATGGCGCGAAATCGCTTGAAGGAGGTCACGTACTACAGCCCCATCATCTTGTGGATCATCAAGGTGACCAACACAGCCCAGGAAGAGGGAGAGGGACAGGTTGCGAAGGCGAGGAGAGCGGGAAAGGAAGGGCAATGTCGCAGAGGCAGTTTGTATTGCTGCGTCATCCACTCGGAAAGTCTCGAGCGCCCTGAATGATGGAGCCAAACATTGCACCTTCCGTGCAAAAGGGATGTAGGGAGAGCCGGAAGCATCTTCAACATCGGGCAATGAACCATGAATGCTCAGACCGAGGTATGAGAGAGACGACAGCGATGTCAGCCAGCGAAAAAGATCAGCAGGATGCTCATGTGCCGTTGGCATTATTAAGGAGACATTGCGCAGGTGGCGGAGACTTTCTAGTGTAAGCGGAAGGATCGAGGGTTCTACTCGACCATCTTGCCACACACGAACAGAGAGGGTGACGATGTTTGGCGATCGATGGACGAGATTGGTGAGGACGGATATGGCCGCTTGCCTCAATGAGCTCTCCATAATACACTCCCAGCGAAATTCCGTCAGCTCTGGCCCAGTGAAGAGTTGGATGAAACTCCAGAACGATTCGGGAAGGCCCATAAATCCTACGCTTCGCAGATGCGGCAGCAGTAGCAGTGAGGGGCGATGCTCGCTAAGCAAAGAGAGGGTTTGGGTGTCGATTAACATATATTTTGTGATGTAAACGTTGGGGAATGTCAGACGTCTGACCCGCGGTGCATAGAAGTTGAAGCGTGTCCAGTCGCTCGGACCGAGAGGTTTATTCACGGTCTGCAAATGGAGTAAGGCATAGAAAATGAAAAGGACATAGGACGCTCACAAGACAGGGACGCCCAAGAGTTTCATACAGCACCCATGTATCCTCTGGAAGACACCGGACCAAATCTGCGAAGCAATGCGGCTCCTCCCACAGAACGTCAAGAGCGGGCTCGCTCAGCACATGACATGTCCTTGCCAGGACAGCCAAAGCGGCCAGTCCTTCGATATCGACATCCTCTCGCAGAACCCGTAGAATGGCTAGGTAGGTGTCCAAGATTCGGAGGCAGCGGTGCATGCTCGTATCTGGAGGCAATCCTGTTAGACGCTGCACGACACAACGCACACTGCACATGGCGTGCCCTATGCGACCGCTGGGATTACAACAGCCGCCATTTTCGGCAATATTGTTCTCTGTTGCTCTACTCACTGTGGGCATGGATCATTGTTACCGACACAAGTGTGTTCAAGATATGCTGTTACATGAGTAAGAATGCATAACACGATTTCGTGTCGAAAATGTTGAAGGCGTTCAAGCTACATCGAAGACACGCTGGAAACATGCTGCAAACTTTTAAAAACGAGGAACCATTTAGTATGTTACCAGTATAGTCGACACACGGTCGAGATGGGAATATGCCAGGAATATTTGATCATGTATCGGTATCATATTTATGCTGCTAACATAGATCTAAGCCTAGTGGATCCTGTTCTTGTTCTATCCTTACCCTTAGCCCCTCCCGCAACGATTGCTCACCCACTGTGCTAGCTATACCTTAATCGCTCCTACAGACCTGGAGCTTCAACGATCTGAATTGCGAGGCGCCTTGCTAATAACGAGTTCTCGTCAAACAGCAGCATCAGGCTCCTGCGCAACTCCTCGCGAAACTTCTCTTGCACACGTTGAAGCCCTTTGCGGTGTGCTATCCCCCAAGTACGTGCCACGTCCTTCCACTCGTCGATGTGATCTTCGCTACTTGTGGTCGCCAAGAATGACAGGTTCGGAAAGAACATGTAAAGAGTGTGTGCGACGCAAAGCGCATCGCAAACCTCATAGCCTCCAATGGCGAGCTGCTTCAGGGATGTCATCGCCCGAGGGTCCCTTTGTGTTCTCTGCACATTATCTATGGTAAAGGAACGCATATCGAGAACAATCTCGAGGCTCTCCAGTCGAGGGGAGTGTATGGCCAACACTACCAATGCGTCGTACGTCAACCTTGGCATGAAGAATGGCTCGAGGTGCCCTATGTGAAGCGTACGCAGGGAAGGCCAAGCCTTCACAAGTCTTCCAAGTGCTTCGTCTTCAAGGTCGACGGGGGTGTTGAGATGTAAAATGAGACTTTCCAAATTGCGGAACGCTAGCAGGGGGGCGATTTGAGCCATTCCGAGAGTGAGAGGGAGACATGTGCCTATGCGTTGGAACTCGATGTCGATTCTGCTGAGACAATCAATTGGACAGTGGCGGGAAATTGCTTGAAAGAGATCACGGACTTCGTCTCTTGGTGGACTACGGTAATGATTGTCCAAGAAGAAGGAGAGGGACAAATTGCGAAGACAGGGAGAGTGGGGAAGACAGGACAACGCCACGGAGGCACATTGTAAATCTGTGAGATCCACGCGGAAGGTCTCCAGTGCCCGGAAAGATGACGGAGTCAAGCACTGAACTTTCCGCGCAAAAGGTCTATCGGGAGAGTTTCTACTGTCCTCGACATAGGGCGGTAGGTCGATAATGCTCAGGCGCAGGTATGAGAGAGACGACAGCGATGTCAGCCAGTGTAAAAGATCTGCACGATGTTCGCCTGCCATTGGCATGAACAAGGAAACATTGCGCAAGTCGCGTAGACTTTCCACTGGAAATGGAAGTATCGGGGACTCGAGTTCAGAGTGCCACACTCGGACGGAAAGAGTGATAATGTTTGGCGATCGATGGACGAGGTTGTTGAGGACAGATATGGCCGCTTCCCTTGACGAGTTCGCGACAAAACATTCCCAGCTAAATTTCGTCAGTTCTGGTCCAATGAAAAGTTGGAAGAACCTCCAGAACGATTGGTCAAGGCCAACGAACCCTACGCTTCACAGATGCGGCAGCAGTAGCAGCGAAAGGCGATGAACACTGAGTGAAGAGAGGGCTTTCTCATCGATCGACACGAAGTCTCGGTTCACGTCGAAGAATGTCAGACGTCTGACTCGCGGCGCGTAGAAGTTGAAGCGTGTCCAGTCACTCGGACTGAGAGGTTTATGCACAGTCTGCCAATGTATCAGACATCGACAATGAAATGAAGCTGGGGCGCTCACAAGAGTAGGACATTGACGAATTTCGTACATCATATACGTATCGTCTGGGAGACACCGAACCAAATCTGCGAAGCAATGCGGCTCCTCCCACAACACATCGAGAGCTGGCTCGCTCAGCGAACGACACGTCCTTGCCAGGACCGCCAAAGCGGCCAGTCCTCCGACCTCAGCGTCCTCTCGCAAGGACCGTAGAATGGCTAGGTAGGTATCCAAGATTTGAAGGCAGCGGTGCATGCTCGTCTGAAGGCGATGTTGTTAGCCATCACGCGACACACTGCACATACGCCGCTTCAGACACACCCGATAACTCAAAACCTAGTGCCGGTATGCAATTAACAGCTCACACTGACCCTCCTCGGCTGAATAGATCGTGATAACGGTGTTGTTCAGGATGAGCGGCTGAGTCGTGAACTGGACACAGATCAAAGAGCGCGCAGCGCGAAAGATGTCCAATTTGCCACTGTTGCAAACTCTAATCCGAGATTCACTCGCAGGTTAGGACAGAGACATCGGAGTATACGTCTAGAACTTGTACAATCACAGCAGAATTTGTAAATCTAAATGCAGCCATGAGCCACAACAATCCCTTAAACGAGAATGCAGAGTCTATAATAAACATGCAAAATGATGCACCGAACCAAGAGGAAGAGAAACGTCACGAACAGCGATATCGAATCACGCCTGACGCACCCAAACCTCCGCCTTCTCCAACTCATCCTTCTTGCTTGGTCACCAACGCCTCCTTGCCGCCCTTCACGCCATCTGCCTCGCTCCTCCGTCGCGGTTTCTTCCTCTCCTTCTTCGTGGCCGCAGATGAGTCCGACTTGTCTACATCGCCGGTGCCCGCATCCGTGACTGCCCCATTGGCGGCTGCCGCCTCGCTAGACGAGCCCTTCCCTTTCCTCCTCCTCTGCTTGCCCTCCTTCGCGCCATCTGATGCCAAGGAAGTTGCTGCGCCCTCGATTGCGGTACCGTCCTCCACCTCGGCCGCCTCTCCCTTCTTGTTCTTGTCTCGCTTCTTCTTTCCCTTCGAGTCCGTTCCCGCCCCCGTCTCTTGCGCCTTGTCCTCGGTCACAGCATCACCTGTGGAAGAGTCCTTTTGACCATTTTTATTCTTCTTGTCCTTCTTCGACTTCTTGACCGTGCCATTGGTATCGGCTTTTGGTGGTGCTGATGCGACGGCGGTGGCGGACTGCTCTACTACGGTCTCCTTGCCCGTCTTCGACTTCTTCTTCGGCCGCTCGTCAGCAACGTTCGCCTTAGGGGTTGCCTAGCGAGGACTCAGTCATATATACAACGATCAGGGGCATGGCACTCACCTCGCTTGCTGCCGGTCCATCTACGGCACGAGACTTCCGCTTCTTACTATCCTTCTTTTCCTTTTCCGCCACTGCAGGGGTCTCCTTCGCCGGGGTAGTCTTCTGCGTCTGTTGATCATTGGCTGGAGACGGCTCTTCAGCTACTGGAGTCGTGTAGGGCGACATTCGCACAGGAGTGCCCAAGGGAGTGACATTACAGCCAGTCGCTTCAAAACGGGTGGGGTTGCGGCCCATGTTGGGCCTGGCAGTGCCAGCCCCGCCGTTGTAGAAGCCTTGTTGTTGATACTTACCAGTCGAAGCACCGTTTTGTCCTGCGTTTGCGCGCTGATTGAAACTACTGTTATTATTGCTGCGCGGGCCGCTGTTTTGCTGCAGAAATGGATCATCAGCTGAAAACCTGACAGAATGAAGTAAAGCATACTGTTTTGGGACCCTTGTATAGGGCCTTTTGATACTTTTCCGCCTCGCTGATGCATTGCGTATGGCTTTTGTACTGCGCGGGCCCGGCAAAGGTTGTGCCGCAGTCGATACAGGTGAATGAGGAGTGGCACATCCCATGGTGTTTATCCAGCTTTGGCTTCTTCACGACCTCGGCGCATGCTGAGGGATAGTTAAATCAGGGTCCGTTCAACTGGAAGTTGGCGTTGCGTGACAGCGAGCTTACCATCGCATCTGCATAGGTTTGTAATAAGTACGCATGCTTAATTGCTTGGAATACCGATAGATGACTCACTGGAACGACACCATTTTGGAGATGAACAGGAGGGAGAGGTGGTTTGAATCGTCGGCCTGAAGCAGCGTGCAGACTGAGCAAAAGTCCGGCGCGGCCAATCAGCAAGCGACCCTGGGAATTTTTAGGCACGTGACTATTATTGGCATATTGTCCGATCGCGTTTTCCACATGATTCAAGTCCTCCGCGAGGGTCAACCCTGTACTCGGGCACCTCCATTCTCCAGTAATGTCACTATCTTTCCTTTCTCTACATACGACGAGCTTATTCGGTGAGGACACGTGTAAGTATGTACAACGATATGGCGCTCCGGACCCGCACTCGGTCGGGTGGAATCCCCACGCGGTGACATCCGTGACCTTGACGAACATCAGATACAGAAAAGTGTGACCGGTCGTGATTAATTGATTACCTGTAGCCCGCAAATCGGAGAAATCAGGTGTCCACGATTGGCCGGTGAGGTCGTACGTCACGTTATATCAACTAAGATTGGTCAGATACTCGATCACGCGTGGGCGCTTGTAACACGCGTCTTTAGGAGTCGCAAGCCGCGCGACACATCACCTCCGTCTTGTAACTCGACTTTCTCTGCGACCACAATGTCTGCCTCTTTGCTGAGAGCGCCGTTTCGTAGGGTAGCTATTCCCCCAGTTGTTTCCAGGACGCCGAGGGCGTTCAGGAACCCTGCCTTCCGCAAGTACTCGACCGAAGTGCCCAAGCCCGAGGGCAGGTCCAACGCCGCCCTTATCGCCGGTCTTGGTCTTGCCGCGGTCGGGGCTGGCGTAGGCTTGTGGATCTACACCTCGGACTCAACCAAGGCCAAGGAGGCTGGCACTGCTGTCAAGTCGGGCGTGCAGTCGGCAAAAGCTGCCGCCCACTACACCCCGACAAAGGAAGACTATCAGAAGGTATAGCCTTATCCATCGGTTCCTAAGTGCATGTCGTCTCATTGCTCTTCACACCAGGTGTACAATAAGATTGCTGAGATTCTTGACGAGGCTGCCGACGCGGACTACGATGGTAGGCTCGGGCATGGTATGGCACCCCTATATTTGTCACTTACATAACATAGATGGCTCGTACGGGCCTGTGCTCCTTCGTCTGGCGTGGCATTCTTCTGGTACTTACGATAAGGATACCAATACCGGAGGAAGGTACGTCGTTTCTGACTCACCAAATTCTTTATTGGTCATTGACGCCCGAACTTGACAGTAACTATGCTACGATGCGATTTGAACCCGAGGCGCTCCACGGCGCAAACGCCGGTCTTCAGATCGCTCGCGAGCTGATGGAGAAGGTTAAGAAAGAATTCCCCTGGATCTCGTACGGCGACTTGTGGACTCTCGGCGGTGTCTGCGCAGTTCAGGAGATGGGCGGCCCCAAGATTCCGTGGAGGCCTGGCCGAATCGATGGCTTCCAGGTGCAGTGCACCCCTGATGGTCGTCTCCCTGATGCGACGCAGGGTGCTCAACACCTTCGGAACGTAAGTATCCTTCCATATGCTTTCCAAAACTCATTACTTACCATTGTGATCCCGCCAACCTGTAGATCTTCTACCGCATGGGGTACGCATCTTTGAATTAGTTCTATCTGAAGACAAGTCTCTGACGTACTTGCAGCTTCAACGACCGCGAGATCGTTGCTCTCTCGGGTGCACACGCTCTTGGACGCTGCCACACTGACCGCTCTGGATTCGATGGCCCCTGGACATTCTCGCCTGTAACCGTCAGCAACGAGTACTACCGTCTCCTCTTCGACGAGAAGTGGGTCTGGAGGAAGTGGAATGGCCCCAAGCAGCTGCAGGATGCCAAGACCAAGACGCTCATGATGCTTCCGTACGTCGTCAGCAGCTCGTCTTTCAGGAACACTTACTCACTTATCCTTCCAGGACCGACTACGTCCTCGTGCAGGACAAGAGCTTTAGGAAGCACGCGGAGCAGTACGCCCGCGACCAGGACGTGTGGTTCAAGGAGTGAGTACCTCGTTGTCTGTGGGTAAAGACGGTGGGCTTACGTGAGAGCATCCCGTGCAGCTTCGCCGACTGTGTCTCACGCCTCTTCGAGCTCGGTGTGCCCTCTTCACAGTGGGTCACCTCGGAGCCGTGGATCATGAAGAACAGCGACGAGAAGTAGACGAGAAGGACCGCGATTAGAGCGAGAGCCGCTAGAGCTAGACACAGACCTAGAGGACTCTGCTAGAACTAGATGCGAGAGCTAGAGGTAGACGCAAGGCTCGGCTAAATGGGGAAGCGACAATTTCTTGGGTTCGGATTTTTACTGACACAGTTGCTGTATGTATTACTTCGATGATGTTCGTTATAATGTGATAGCTTGGTTGTGGTTTTGCATTTGTCCATTGCCCGTTGGCATTCACCCAGTAATACTGATGCAAGGCGACCATCCCTCAGTGTCCCTAGGCAAGTAAAATTCCACAACTCCCTCGTGGAGTTGACTGATATCAAGAGCAATAGGGAATCCTCGTCACGGTCCACCGATACAGATGTGCAAGTGCCGCATGCAAGGACCCTCCATCCATTGTCTCCAGTTCGAGCTTCTGGCCAACGCAACAAGCCGGGAATCCCCCGCTCTGCAGATCGTGTCCCACGCCACGGATTCCGGGCCTGGCGGCGTCGCTGCTCGCAGCCCCAGGTGGCACCTAGCGGCACGTCCGGCATACCCGCTCCGCATCGATGCGCCGCAGCGTGGCCAGCGGCGTTCCCACCGGCGACAATAGCAGGTGGCGACGGCGGAACATGGAGCCATTGATGAAGGCCAGGACCCCATATGCGGCGTGGCGACCCTGCAGGGCGCGTGTATAGAGTTCGAGGGTGTCCGGCCGGGCGCCCGGGCTGCACCTCCTATGCAGGGCCCTGGAGGGCGGGCGCGAGCAATCTGCGCGTGCGTGGGGCCCGGAGATTCTCCGCCGCGCAGAGCACGCGCAAGAGAAGTGCGGAGAAACAACTCTGTTGCGCGTGCCCGCGCCAGAAACGCATCTCGACTCCGCGGGCTTGTGCGCCTGCGCAGACAATGCGGGCGTCGTCGATTCCGTGCGGATGCGCGCGGGGGCCCCATGACGCCCTCGCGTTCCATTTGCACGTTCTCGCATATGGCTGCATTGTCTGGTCGATTTGCATGGATCGTATGAGCGGAGCGCGGCGGATGGAGTGAAATTTTCAGGAACGCGCGCTGGCGACGCACCTGGAATCCATTCATGAGTTCATGAGCGTGTCATTAGGGCCTGCCAAGCCGTGGGGGACGTGTTGGAGGCGGTGGATATGTGAAAGTGTCGACGCCAACCCAGCCGTGGCGTCGACGCGTTTTTCGTCGCGTCCTTCACCGGGGTCACCCATCGCGCTCACGTGCATGCCGGTCAGCGCCAGCACACAGGGCGTTGAGATAGCAGCACAATTTCCTAGCCAACGCGAAGGCGAAACGATGATCCTAACAACGGCGGGTATTTGTATTCGTACAAAGGGCACCGTACTTCGTGCTTGCTCCGAGCTATTTTGGAAATGAGGAAGGGAGGGAGAAAAATGAGTGAGGAGTCTAGTACTTGATATCGTTACCGGGTCGTCCAACGGTACTATACACATGAGAAGAGATGCAGGCAGTCTATAGGTAATGAGAGGAAGTCTATGAGCACTAAATTTGTACACAGTCCGCGCGGGCGTGGATGTTCAAGAGCAAAAATTGAGAGCGGGGAGATGCGAAGGAATTAACAAGCCAAGACCAGAACCATATATGTAAATGCAACCAACGAATATCACATAACGAGCACAACACACCCAGCACGTACCACAAACCGCAGAACTCACGGCGCTACGACGGCTGCGGCTCGGGCGTGCGCGGCACGCTGCGCGCGTTCCGCGCTCTCTGCGCGGCCGCGTGGTTCGCCTGCTGCTGCGCGGCCGCAAACATGCCCACGAGATCCGTGTCGCTGAGGCTGCGCTCTGCCGCCGCCGCCTCGTAGCTGGGGAGCCCGCGCAGGCTGTCGAGCGGCGTGACGCCGCCGCCGAGGAACCCGCGGCTCGCCATGTCGTAGTCGGGGACCTCCGTGAACGCGCGATGGAGCAGGTCCTGGCTCGTGAGCGGCGCGGGCGCGGGCGGCTCGTGGAGGTTCACCGTGCTCGCCGCGGCGGAGCGCGCCCCGGCGCTGCTCGGCGAGTGCGGGTCCGAGTGCGTGTGCGCGTGCCCGGCCCCCGCGCGGTGCGCGCCGTGGCTGAGGCTCGTATGGCTCGCCGTGCGCGAGCCGAGCGAGAACGTCGAGCCGAGCGTCGAGAACGGCTTCATCGCGATGTTGAACAGCCCGTGGAGGTTCCTGCTCGCGGTGCTATGGCTGTGCACGTACGTCTCGCCGGGCTGCAGCGCGTGCGGGCTGTGCGTCCCGCTCGCGCGGTCGCCCGGCTCCCCGCGCACGGGGCTGCTCGCCCGGCTCCCGCGCCGGCTCGGGAAGCGGCTTCCGTGGCGGCTCGTGCTCGCGCTCCTCTCCGATGGCGTGCGGCTCGGCGGGGTGGGACGGTGTGGCGGGACGGGTGCTGGTGGGAGGGGCGCTTCTGGGGCCTCCCGGCCGAGGCTGAGCAGGAGCTCCGTGTTGACCCACTCGAGCGGTTCCGCGCCGGGAGCGGGCTCGTGCGGGAGGTGATGTCGTGGCGGGGACCCGTGCGCACCGTTTGACGTGACTTGCCATGTCTCCCATAAGGTGGGCGAATGCACGCCTGAGGAGGAATCCGATATGGAGTGGTGGAGGGGGATGGTGGGGCTCATGCCGTTCACGACCCAGGGATTGACGACGCGCATCACGGCGGATTCGGGCAGGAACGCATTCGCGACGCGGTCACGTACGTGTGCTGGGTAGCTCGGAAGTTCCATGTCCTCATCCTCTTCACCCTCGCCGTTCGTGCCCACCGCGGAGCCGCCCTCACCGTCCTGTGCACCGAGCAGTAATCGCCGAGTCTGTAATGTCGCGGCATGCGCCTCATCATACAATCGTGCGTCGAGGATGTGCAGAGGGAGTGAGCATCGCAGCTCAGACGTATGTCCGTCCAAGTTGCTAATCATGATTGACCACCGAATCCGATGCGACACCTGAATGGGCTGTGGGGAAGCTGTGAGCGTGTATAAATATAAGAGAATGCGTGCAACTCACCTCCAATGAATGGCTAGCCGTCGCGTGAATTGGCACGGTGATGGCGAGCGTAGTCACAACGTCGGCAGACGGCTCCATATCTGCTTCTGCTTCCGACTGTGGTGGTGGCTGCACAGGCAGTGCCACCTCGTCGCTCGTTCTCGATGATGGTCCCGCATTGCCGTTGCTTGTGGCGAGTCCGAACGACCGAGATGAGGACCCAAGGCCAGACGACGACGATGAATTCGCTGTGGTGGATGTGAGAGGCGAGAGGTCGACGGAGGTGTGAACAGGTGATTCGGGGTGGGTTTGTGAGACATGTGTGGAGAAATAGCTGCCGCCAGCACCCAGGTGCTGCCCGGAAGGGTGGTATGCTGGCGAAACCGGAGTGGAAGATGTCGAGTGGCGGGAGGTGACATGTGGATGTGAGTGAAGGAGGGGGATTCGATACCGTAAATGCTGCTCGTCCACACACACAGCCTTGCCTTGCACGATGTCGTGCCGGGTGCTCGAAATGACACGTGTATTCTCCTGGGTTCCCGAACGCGCATACAACTTGACTGTCTCGTTGATCGTCGTCGTGACATGTTGCACGCGCGCGCCCTTGACAAGGGGTGAAAATTTGACGAGAGCAATGACCTTCTCGCCGGCTGCCCATGCTTTGTGTGGGATCATAATCGAGTACATGAGCTTCTCCGGCCAGGTGTTCTCAATCTCGAGTGTCTGTTGGTACTCGAGCGCCTCCGGGCTGAACCCTCGCATGATGCTGATCGGGCAGCTTGCCTCCAGGCTGCGGTGCGGAAAACCGAACCCGCCGCGCGCGGCCGTCGCGCGGAGCTTGTACTGCACGGACGCGCCGCCGAGCGCGCTGGTGGAGATGCTGGATGGAAGGGAGCCGCCGATCTGCAGCTGAAAAGGGAATAGATGCCGGCCGGCCTTGAGCGTATGTGAGTGGTGCCGGTCGCCCTCGAGGAAAGACCATTCATGGTTGCAGACGATGTAGGTCAGCTGCGACGAGCTGAGCGACAGCCTGCAGGGGATGAGCGGGGGGAGACGAGTGGCAATGAGGAGGACTTACGGCTCGGCGGCGGAGACTGGCAGACGTGCCTTGCCCCGGAACTGCAGTGTGATCTCCTTGATGGACGTCGGCTCGGGGAGGTGCAGGACGACATTCCCGCTCAAAAGAGCGGGGTTGACGTCGACGCCGGTGCCGCGGAGGCATAGAGTGTCGGAAGTGACGACGATGTCGAGGTATGGCTGGCCCTTGTCCTTGGGCTCGTGGTGCATGGCGGGCTCGTGTGGTTGGTGGGCGGGAGGATGGTGTTGGTGGTGAGATGGGTTGTTTGAGAAGGCAGAGAGGGCCGCATGAAGGGCGGCAGAAAGAGAGTCTTCTTCTGAGTGCGAGTCTCGCCCAGAAGGGGACGCGGGACGAGTTAGGATAAAAGACATGGTGGCGGAGACAATGGTGGGTGGCTAGACGCAGAACTGAATTGTGTCGGAAATGGAAGCCAGAGAGACCAAGGATGCGGATTGGGAAGATGGAAAGGAGATGGTGTCGAGAAGGATGTGGCTGCTGGCTGTTGGGATCTGCGAGCAGATCGTAAAAGGCCCGCTTGCTTCTTGGAGCAGGAACGGATCCGGGGTCCGACGACCCTAGGAGGGGTCACAGCAGGCGGCGGTGAGAGGCAAGAAAATGGAGGATGTGCAGCAGAGTCGGCGCAAGGCCTCGAACGTTGGCAACGCAGGATATATCTTCCGGAAAACATCTGCATCCCTGCGGTGGGCGACCATGCGCGGGCACCCGATGTGCACCTTCGGACCGTGTCGCGCATGCCCGGCTCTGCTCACAGCGCCCATTTTCATTTTCGACAGCCAGAGGCACAGCGGCTCAGCCTGCCAGCCAACCGGGAGGCAGCGGACTCGCGCGGAGTCTCACATCAGCCTCGGGCAGCCACGCTCGCCTGGCCCTACCCGGGCAGATCCCGCACGTGCCCCGTCCCGAGCCCGTCCGCGTCCTCTCCTTCCGCGCCCTGCTGTCGCTGCCTCACAGCGGCGCCCCGTGCTCGCTCTGCTTGTGCGCGGACCTGTGCGCCCCTCCTGCGCCCCGTCGCAGCATCCCGCACACCATCGAGGCCTGCCCGCATCGCTTGACGCTCCATATACGTCATCCGGTCCGGTCTTGCGACAGCCAGGCCCCGCCACATGCGGATCGTTGCCAGTTATCGCACCATCCAGCTCTCCGGCACCGCCATGGTGGACAGGCCGTGTCAAGCGCATACCCTATCTTCACGCGTATCTCTGCTCGCCTTCATCTGTGATCCCGCTCCGTTACGGCAGAACTGCATCAGGCAACTCTCCGACGAACGTTTGTTCCCCGTCGCGCTGCATGGCAGTATCTCTGCCTTCCGTGTTTGATCTGACTCTGACAGGAAATGATACAGCCCTGTGTGTCGACTGACCTTTATGCAGAGGACACCCATCGGTGGAGCCGGGGCATACCACCGGAGCTCCTCTCTCGACTTGCCCAATTTTCTGCCGTACGCATGCAATGGCGGTCACGCGACAGACGCAGCACCGTACCAAGAAGCCAGCGCCACAAAGTCGAAGCGAGCAGCTTCTTTCCATCTTTACCCAGCTCATCTCCGAGTTCATCTCCATCTCTGGTGCGCCGCCCATCCAAACTTGACAGCGCCTTCTCAGGCGTTCTGCGACAGCTAATCTCGCGCAGCCTTGGTGCTCGGCCGCGCCCGCGGCGGACGAATCTCGGGGATCGCGCTGACAGAGATTGGGCGGGGCTTCGTGCGTAGATGATCCCTGGTTACGCCTACGGAACAGCGGACGGCCGCAGTCTTATTTCATGTCGCCACCGGCACAAGACACGAGTGAAATTTTCTTGCAGCGAAAAGCAGCACTCGAGAGAACGAGCAAAATACACGAACACCGCTGCGCACGAACACCGCTGTGCAATTGGTACCCTTGTCGATACCTTGCGTCTCGCCTGGTCACGTCACCTCCGCGGCCCTGGCACCCAAACTCCTCCCGCGAGCCTCGCTCTGTGTCCAACTCCGGCGACTCTTCTCCGACGCTGCGTTCCGCCCCTCTACCGTCCTGCTATCTCGCGTGTCCACGTCGAATCCTGATACACTTTCTCGCGGCTTTCACGGCATCCATTTCCCTCCCAACGCCTTGTCCTTCTTCTTCCAGGGCTATCTAGACATCCGCCAAACACGCGGCACCTCCCATCCTAGTCGCTGATCGATCTGCGTGCACGGCCCGTTATGGAAAGACGCCGAGCGCGCCGAGGCCAGGACGGTGCGAGATGCTGGAGATAGGGTGAGCATGCCTGAGGGATAGCAAGGGGCACGAAGAGCGGCGCGCCTTCCATGCCCTTCCCGCGGTCATTTCGCGGCGAATTTTCTCGTCGCCTGTTGATGGTGCCGGAGCCCAACGAGGAGGATCTGCGCGCGGATGGCGGCCGGCGACATTGTAATTTGCGCGCGCGCGGTCTCTATCGTGCACGCTGTCCGCTGTGTGGGTCGCCAGCGGCGATACGTTATTTCTGGGGACAGCCATGCAGCATAGATTCGTCACTCGTGCCGCAAGCCGCACTTACCAAAGTGCAATAGAATTTGCATGTACCAATTTCCAAAGGACATTGCCGCAGCCGCAAGGCGGGTTTGCGTTATCTCTGACGGAACAATCATAACGAGGGCTGCTTCCCAGGTCGCGCGGCGCACCCTTTCCCGGCCCCTTCTCAAGAGCCAAAAGCCTCTTTAGCCCTATCTCCTTGCGTCTAGATCGCGGATATACGTTTGCGCCGTGCTTGATGTCTTATCAGGAGAAGGTTCGTCACCACCTGCGGAGCCGCACCATCCTCCAAAAAGCCTGTCCTCTGCGTTCCAGACGCATCCCGCAACCTTCTCCCACCGCTGTCTGGATCGAGCCAGGTCTCCTCTTCACACGCGGCGGGGCAACATGCACAGCGCGGTCTGGACTCCTCGACATCGGGTCGCACGGCGCAGGCTTCATCCGGCACGGGCTCGTCGCTGCACGGATACGGCAAGTCGATTCTTTAGTCGCAGAAGGTATGGTATCATTTGGGGCCTGATGGGTGCTGGTGGCGTATGATGGGAATGGAAGGCGCGGTGTGACGAGACGCTTATCATCTTGTGCGACAATAGATGCACGGCGACGTCAGGGCCCCGATGTGTTGTGCTCTAGAACATGGTGATTGAGGACTGGAATCGTGTAACGTCAATACAGCCCCAAGGCAGGCGTATCTAGATACTGTAATTGATTGTGGTATTGTTCCCTCCATGTGGTGTGTCATGCTGGCGAATCCGCTATATGTCATCGCTACTGTGGAATGTGCGGCCACATGAGTGCCTCGACAGGGCCCAGACATCCTGGACCCCACAGCCGAGTCGCATTATACGTATATGCACAGCGATTTTACGAAACGTGGATTTCTTTGCACTTCCGCAATTCGCAGTCTGGAACATGACCTGCTTGTGTCGTGCTCCTTCACCGTGCACATGCCTCTTGTGAAAGAGACACGAATCATAGCGCCGAGATCCAGGATCGAGATCAGCCCTTGACGTTACCGCCGGTATGCCAAATTTGTCCGCAGCTACACCTCTACACACCTCTCGCCAACCGATAATGGAAGTCCCCCGACAGCTCATCGAGCATGTCTCGGGAAGCCAAGTGTGATTTCACCGCTGCATCCCCCTTAGTTCGAAGCGCCGAAGATACGGGCAGCCTGAAGCAGACGGTCTTCTGTCGATGTGGGTGAGCAGGCTGTGTAAAAATCGGAGTGAGTTTCGGGAAATATACGAGCTCCATTTTGGGGATTCGGAAGGATTTCGCTGTCGCACCATGCGAGTCTCGCAGTAGATTTCGCACCACAATGCCCGCGGTTCACGCGTGCACTGTCGCGCGATGTGCGAAACTAACTGGGAGAGGGCCCGGGACTAGGTGAGAAATACGCGAGCACGTACTTAGCGGGCGACGTGAGTGCCCGGAAGAACAGCGGGGCGGAAGCTTGTCTTCCAAGGCGCGGGCTTTGAGCGATCACTGGCATCCGCGCGCTGCGCGTTCGGGAACGCGTAGGCTACGCTGCACGCTCGGAAGCTGGCAGGATACGCTCGTCCACTCGGGAGTGGACGAGGGGCGAGTTCCGAACTCGCGATGGGGTACGGCACTGCTCGGGAGCAATGCGAGCTCGTCCTGGGAGGAGACGCAGTGCGGATTAGACGAATGTCGATCCTTATTTAAATCCGGGCAACCCCTTGTTCCCAGTCGAATTAATAGGAGCACAGGCAGACGATGAACCACGCAAGGTGAAGATACGATAGTCCATGTGATTTCTAGAAGGCTGGAGTCGACAAGTAGGAACGAGCATACCTGATCGGAAGAGACAGGCTTGGGTGGAGTAAACGTACGAAGCGTCAGCAGGACGTAGTGTAAGTAACGTATTGGTAGTCGTGCAGCGATTGAAAACATCAGGGTCACGACCCAGCTCTTACAGCCCCAAGTGGACCGATCCATAATCAGCCTGATAAACAAAAGCAGAGGACACTATAAAAAGAACTACACATTGCGCATGTCCACGCTCCAACACCCTCTCAAACATCCTCACGCCTTGAACAACGTGTCCAAGAACATTTCAGCGACGCGGCCGACAAGCTTTGGCCCCACAGCGCTCGAAGAGCCCAACCCTGCAAAATGATATCATCAGGCTGAAAGACACGCGACGGCGCCGTCTGCAGGTACGTACCGTAGAGCGTAACCATGGTGCCCTTCCCCGACGGGGCGAGCCGGGCCTCTCGCACGGCATCCTTGAGGTCCGCGACGAACTCGTCAACTTTCGGCACAGTGAGCCGCTGGAGCCGAGAGCCGACACAGGATAAGGGGGCAGGGTCACAAATTCCGTGTCAGACTATTGATACCTTGGGGACAGAAAGGACGTACAGTGACTGCGATGTGGACGGCAGCGGGACGGCTGAGTCCATTGAGGTGCCAGCCCTTGCGGGACATGGCGTCGCCGACCTCGAGCACATTGATGTCAGCGCTTTTGGACGCAAACGCGACGACGGAAGCGGGCGGGTTCCCTAGAACGTAAAGCTCCGGAATCTCCTCTATGATCGCGCGCGCAATGCGTCGCGCGGCGGAGACGATGGACTTGCAAGACTCGAGATATCCGCTATACGTCCAAATTCAGTCAGCGCCGAGATCTTCTGTCAATTGCAGTGAACGTACGAGTGACCCATGTATTGGAGAGCAGCCCATGTTCCAGCAATGATTGCGCCAGGTCTGGTGAAATCTACTTCAGAAACGCTCCATATGACTAAGCTTTGAGATTCGTACCGGGAACCCGCAATCGTAGGGCTAGCATATACTCCCCCAACCCAATTCGGATTGACATAATATTGGTAGTGACGCAATCCAGCATCACGGTACATGATCACCGAGTTACCCTTAATACAAAATCAGTCAGAGCTCGTGCATATTTCTATCTGGAAACCTCATACCTTAGGGGCGAATCCATACTGCAGCGTGTCGAAGTCAATAATGCCCTTCCACGGAATTGTCAAATGTGACTTACCTTGTGAGTATCGCAACTGATGCTAGTAACACCTTGAACACGGAAATCGAAGGGTTGTACCGGGAACCCTGCCTCGTCCAAGAATGGCATGATAAAACTACCCAAGCAACAGTCTACGTGTAATCCAATGTGATGTTTCGTCGCCAACTGGCCGAGGGCTACAATGTCATCCTGACAGCCATCTGGGAAGTTGATTGCGGAGCCAACGATCTGCAGTCCAGTATGAGAATATA
The DNA here is from genome assembly GCA_001687445.1 of Obba rivulosa. Classification (NCBI taxonomy): domain Eukaryota; kingdom Fungi; phylum Basidiomycota; class Agaricomycetes; order Polyporales; family Gelatoporiaceae; genus Obba; species Obba rivulosa. The sequence continues at coordinate 55,218 of KV722351.1, forward strand.
GGTGTGATGAGAGAACGGGCAAGATATACCATAATGGTGTTCGCATTGCTGACTTTAGTATCAGCCAAAGGGAAGGTGGAAGAAGCTGACAAGGTTGATATAGGTGGCTCACATGGCTCGTGCGACACGCTTAATGTCCACCTGGCGAGTGAGAGGATCGACAGGAATCGAGTGTACCTTGATGCCGAAGTACATCGCGCCCTTGTCGAATGCAACATGAGCAGTCTCCGGTATGACCCTGTTGTGCACGAATGTCAGCCACCTCAGATTGTAGTCGCGCATATAGCAAGAGCCAAGAACGTACATCTCAGGCTCCGTGATGCCCTTAACTGCTCGAGCCCAATCCCGGTAAGTCTTGACTGCCATGACAATCGACTCGGTGCCTCCAGAAGTTGTTGCACCTGCACCGTTCGGGTTATTGTACATTCTCAAGCACATTGCCACGATCTCCGCCTCCATCTTCCTGACAGAGGGGAATATATCCGGATGCAGAGGGTTTGAGACCGAGTACCGCTCCATTGCGGCCATGATGACCTTCATAAGGTCCTCTCCTCCGTCTGCACATATGGAACGGGGTGCCGAGAGGTATGGTCAGGCATAGAGATCGCAACACAGCGATATATCGTACGCACGGTACACGGCACCAGAGATTTTGCCCTCCCGCCAGTCCACATGCTTGTCAAACTCGGCATCCATCTTCTCCATCTCATGCAGGATCCAGTCCGAGGACTGGCTCTCCGTGGGCAGTGCCAGATGCCTAGTTACACCAGGTCCCTGCGGGACCATTTTCTGCTCAAGCTCAAGCCTCGCCTTCCCGAGCTCTGTGTCGACTTTCTTCTGCGCGGCCGGGAGGCGCAACACCAGTAACATCACCTCCTATCAAGTTCGCGCGCAGTTAGCATCGGGAACGCGATGATCTCGTGGAATACATACCTGCGTTGTCCATGTCCAGAGGTCTTGTATGGACTGGATGAGCCCGCGTGCGCGCAGGTGCCGCTGGAGCTTCAGGGTTCGCTTGAGAAGCAGATAAGCGATGACCAGGGTCTTGAGGTGCTCGAGAGGGCTATTCCCATACAACGCCTGCAGACGTGTCCTGCTCAAGACCGCATCCATGGTGGTGACTGCTAGATGAACTACTGCGGGGGCATATAGCGCGCCTTAATGTACGCACTGCGCAGACGATGGTTTCGGTCCTGGACCCTCCGGCCACCCGAATTTCACATGTGCTCAACCAGAGCTCGCCCGAAAAGGCCGCCTCGTGCGCCAGACATCATCACATTTTACACAAAGTATTATACACAGCCGTAGAAACTTCGTGAAAGCAAAAGACATAGTCCCATAGGTATCTCCTCCCGTCCGTCTATAATCCAGCCACCCGCGCACTCAGAACGCCGTTGTAGAGTCCACCTCGATCGTCGGGACGATGGACGCGATGAACTTGAGGAAGACGACGAGGTAGAAGTCGACGCGCATGCCCTCAACGTCCTCCTCGCTCGGTGTGCCTGCCTTGTCGTCTTTGCCGTTCCCGCTCGCGCGGCGGAAGAGCCACTTGCCGCGCTTGTCCTTCTGCGCAGGTGCCCCGCCCGCTGCTTTGCGCGCCTGCTGCTCCTCGATGACCCCCTGGTTCATGCGCTCGATGACCTTCTTCATGACGCTCGCGTGCTTGCAAGGGTGTACGGATGCCGCCTGCAGGGTCGCGGAGTGCGGGAAGGGCTCAATCGTTACCGTCTTGAATGCGTGGTCCGCTGAGACATCTTGGAATATCTGCGCAGGCGTCAAAGGCGTGCGGTTCTGATTTATTCCCATCAGTGCGGGAGTAGCGTGACGGCCTGACACTCCGACGCACCTCGTCGTACCCGATGAGCCAGATGCGTGGTGTCTGGTAGTACTTGTCATACGTGATCATTACGTCGTATGTCCTGACTTGCAGCAGGTTGCCCTTCGCCACTTCGACATCGCTGTAGGCCATGGTGAGTAACATGGCCCGCAGAACGGAACCTGGAACACACCATGGCTCGAGCCCTCCAGACCCCGCTGCGGACGCCGCCGGAGCCGCTGTCGCCTCGTCCTCATCCGCCTCCAGATCCTCTTCCTCCATATCCGGGATGTCGTCCATGTCCGGGATATCCCCTACGCTGACGCCCTTGTCTCCAAGGGACAGGCCGCCCATGGCGCCTGCCACACCGCCATCGCCCGCGGCGTCGTCCGCGTCCGCGTCCGGTATCTCGTGGATCTCGCCGGGGTTTGCCGCGGAGTCGTGCGCGGTCGAGCGGCCGGTGTGCGTCTCTACCCACTCGTCCGCTTCGTTGCCCGTTGAGGAGAGGTCGCCAAAGGAGAGCAGACGCTCGGCATCCTCATCCGCGTCAGTGTAGGCAAGCGCCGTGGCGCGTCGCAGGCAGGGCACCCCCCGCGTCACTAGGTACTGCTTATCGGCGGGCAGGTAGTCTCGCGCTTTGGACGCGTCTCCCCTCTCCCTGTATGATGTAATGAGCACGGATAGACATGACCGGGAGCAGTAGTCAGACCATGACCACACAGGGAATTTGTATGCCAAGAAGTCTCCTGCAGCAACGAACTCCTCTGCGGACATTTCATCGGTCATTGCAGTGTGTGGCAACGAGCTTACACTCACCTGGAGTGATCCGACCATGCTCCTTGAACTTGCTTTCTCTGAGTACCTGAGAACACAGGCGATTAAGTCCCGCACGAGTAGAAAGTATGGGAGGTTGCGCACAGGACTCAGGTAGTCTCGGACAGCCCAGTATTGTTGCTACGGCATCGCGTAAGAAGGAGCACCGTCTTAACAATGAATTCCGTTCCAACCTGGATTGCATGCATCTTCCAAACGCCTTGAACAGGGTGGTGGCAAGCGGAGGTAGTGGATGGAGAGCAAGGTGCAAGACACGAGCGCAGCGGTTCCGTTCAATCGATCTCATGTCGCGAGGCACGTGTAGCTAAATGAGGCAATCGTTCGCACCAGCCTTTCCTGCATAGCAAGAGGATGGCATAGTGGAGTAGGGTCTGTTCAGAGCTGTTTTTCTGTCATACGAAGGCCAGGCATATAGGTTATGGTGGTTCTGAGTAGAGTGACATGCTGCAGGCTAAGGACTCAATCCATGAGCACAGCCACGGTCTACTTACAGGAACGACATCGTGCATGACTGCCTCTCATTCTCACGACACCGTCGATCCCGGTCCTTTGAAGCCAATGCCGGATAGAAGAGTCTGAGAAATATGCAATCCAGGCGAACACATGAGTATTACACGTAAGTACATCCAATTCGAGTCCGGGGTATATCCGGGAGACACATAGGGGAAAGTCCCATCGAGGGTGGGACATATCGCTCGCGCTCATTCATCTAGTTTCCACCCGTTTTCTTTCACCAGCTTCTCTCGTTCCAGTAGGTATTTGCCTACATGGCGTAGGGAATTTTGTGGTATTTGCAAGACAAACGTGCGACACACCTTCCTTGTACTTCTGCGACTGATCTGAAGCCTTGTGATAGTACCAACCCAAACGGTCGTTACAGCCCAGACAATATACATCGGCGACGGTATGCACTCCAGTCCTTGGTAAGAGGCAGAACAGAGTCGGTGATGATAGTCAATGACTAGCAAGCAGCACGCACAAAAGAGGTCTATCTTCGCGCTTGCCCATTCTCAAGTTGACTGCGGAGTGCATAAGGCTATGGACGGACATAATGCTGTCGTCAGATGGATAGAGGGAGGACGAAAGGATGTACTCACTAGCCACGGCCGTCTCTGCCCGAGAAAGCCTTGCTTATCAGCTCGTCCTGGAGGGCCTACAGAGTGCAATCAGGAAGCTGTCTCTGTGTGTGACAGACCAGTGCAGATACAGACAACGACAACAGCGCATTGCGAACAAGAGAAGATCGGGCGACCTTGGAAGGTCGAAATGACTTGAGACTGGGAGTCTGTGGTCACCGCCGCAGCCATTCTGGAGTAATTTGGCGGCAATCGTCACATTCAAGTAAGGTCAATGGTGTAAAGACGAGTGATACCACCAGAAATCAATGCATGCCAGCGAAGAAGACCGAGATAGGTATCAGCACAGTACTGGTCCCCAGCAGAGTCGAAGAGGGTGCATGCCGGTTAACGCTCGATGACCCCAGTTGGGAACCCGGGGCCTTGGCGCAAGCTTAGGCCGCCTGGACATCACATACTTACAAGCAAGCTAATTAGCTTGGAATACGCCCTCGCCCCTATGAATAAATGCGACAATAATGTCGCGCTTACAGCTGTTTGCTAGACTATAGGCCGGTCTGGGAAAGTTTCGGCTCAGCGGACTTTGGAAACAAAGGCACTCCGCACTTTGCGAGCCTAGGAGGCTGGGGCTGACCTCAGACCCAGATGAAGTATACCTGAGAAGATTGCACAACGCAGTTGCCATCAGCGTTGTCATTTGATAGGCTGTGTAAATATGTAAATAGTCACCAAGAGTACCAGTGTACATTATTACAAGCAGGAAGCTTGTGCCTTCTGCCGCCAAGCCTTCCGGTGAGCTGGCACATGAGTCTGAGAAGACCTAAACAGCATCTGCATAGCTAACTCCTGAATTCAAAGCATAGTTGGTGTTTCTTTGCACATAGCACTCTGTCTTGAAATCAGGCTTTCGAATTTCACCACATCATGAGGGATTATAGTACAGAGCCGATGAAGATCCGAGATCTTCCTGCCAAAATACGAAGCTCTCGAGTCAGTTATCCTGATCAGCGTAGGTCTTCCTAGGGTTCAAGTTATCTCGATATAATTCCGGCCCACTTCCACCCCTGTGCTCCGCGATCTTTCCATGTTTCCTGAAGGAGTCCTGTTCAAGAACAATCTGATTCGGCTTCGTACGATCTTTGACATAATTGCCCGTCATCACCATCACAATGTTCGCATGAAGAGGATCAATATGGAGTATACCCGGCCGAGCCGAACGGTCAGGCTGCCTTCGTCGATATCAAGAAGCGTTTTCTGTGTTCTGTAACTTACAAAGCGTCATTTCGTACCCCGGGGTGCTTGCTGAAATCGATGCCATGGTACTGGAGAGAATATTCAAGGTCCGTCTTTACGCATATCGAAACTTGGGGCTCCCGACAGTTCTCAGTTGACTGACGACTTCAGGTCAAAACTGACGATCAGCGCTCTGGGATCCTTGGCTACTCAGTACCCAAAGCTGTAAGACCTGAGCTAATCCTGGACACCACACCAGATACGTATGGCACAGCACGAGCAATTATGACCGGGCTCGGTAGCTCGGCTCAGTATCGGCGGCTTCGAGACAGTGGCTGATCCGCATCTCTTTGCGTGGGTCATATAGATGGGGTTTTCTAATATGAAGTGCATCTCGCTTGGACGCTATGTCACAGGCCACGTCATTGCTAAAATGTGTGTAGAAATGGGAAGGCACTGGAGAATGTTGGCATGCAAAAAATCGTATTGTCAGGAGCATCGTCACACTGAAGTTAGGTTCGCAGGTTACGGCGGGAATAGCCGGAGATGCTGTTTGGTAGTGCCGAACGATGTATAACATGAAATATTTAGGGCCGGTGGAGGCGCAACCGTGTGATCTCAACGATTGTGGTCCGTGTCAAGATTGTATTTGGGGAACACGCGGACAGGAGCATGATTTGAACGTCGTCGAGGGGGACGCGCAGGGACCTACGAAAACCGCAGTCAGCCCAAACTCCGCCGGGTAGTCAATTCATTCTGGCCAACTGGTGGTGCTTGACACACATCCGCCCTCGTGAGGTTGCGTCGTTGCTAAATAGAATTCCAAAGATAAATATTCACGCGAAGCGACAACGTATGCAAACAATCTACCACCGACCCTCCTCCTCCATATCGTACATTACAGTCTTTTACCGTCCGATGAGACGCCTCAATCTTGCGCGCGGTCTAGATTATTTTCTTGTATGGATTTTGTCAATCGGACTGAAGCGATGTTTTGAACCCCACCTCAGAATGGTATATAAAATATAAGATACACGGATCGACGAAGATATGTGTATCTTGAGCACAATCAAACGGATTTTTAGTTATCAGTCCGAAAACCGGTCAATGAGACACTGTCACGTCACGACCACACCTGCCTATTCAGGCGAGAAGCAGGCGCCTACCCCTCTACGCCATCGTCGGACGAGGAATCTTCGACTTCGTCCTCATCCTCTACCACCCTCTTTGGTCGCGGAACTGCCGGCTCAAGCTTCCACATCTTGGGCTTGTTCCAGCGCGTTTTTCTCTTCTCCAGCTTTGCCTGCTCTCTCTCCAATTCCCAAACTTTGACAGTGGCTTGATATTCCGCTCGTCTCGCGTCATTTCGTGCCTTGCGCTCCTTGTTCTGTGTCTTCCAGGCTACCAGCATGGCAGCGTGTGTTACTCGGCTAGCTTTCCTTTGAGCCTTCTGTAGTTCCTCGTCTGCTACTCGTTGCTCAAACTCCTGGACCTGACGGAAGAACTCGTCTCCGGTCAGAAGCTTGGGTAGCCCATCTCCGAAAACCTTGGTCCGTTTCTTCTTCGACTTATCTTCCTGTGCTTGCAACTGCTCATGTGCGCGGGCTAGTGTGCATTCCTGCCGGTCTATCCCAATTGGGACATGCGTGATGTGACCGCTCTGGTTGAGATTTAGCGCCCACAGTCTCGTCTGCATATGTTTCAATCGTTTGACCGCGACACGTTGCTTGAATACATTCAAAAAATCACAGATTGTTAGGTAGTCATCACATTCATAGAATGGAGGTCAAATTAGGAGGAGTTGCACACACATTGTATGTAGATCAGGTTTTGAAGTGTGATACCTCGTGGATTTCCACATGTTTTGCGAGATATAACATGATCCATGGTACATACATCACTCGAGATTTTTGGAGATTGTAACCAAAGGATGCATCATAATTATCATGATTTTTCTACAGTATGAGAGGTAAGTGAGAGAGAGATATTTGAGTCCGTCTCATTGGCCGGTAGTGTCTCATTGGCCGGTAAAAGACTGTACATCAAGATAGCGGAAACGCGGTCTCGGGCTATGGCGACGAACTCGTCTGCTGTGCCATGTTGTAGAGCGATTCCTTATCACCGCTTTCCTCTACCAAGGCGCGTAGCATTCCTTTCGGGTTTTTGAGCAATTCACTCGGTTTGTCGAATTCCACCTGGCGAAGGGCCGAAGTAAGTGTCACCAGTCGCATAACTATGCCAGACCGAAACTCACGATTCTTCCCTCATCGAGGACCATCTTAGATAGAGGAGATCAATGGGTATGCCGCTGAAGTAGACGACAACTACTCACAATTTTATCCGCGTCCATAATGGTTTGGAGACGGTGGGCAATAGTGAGAAGTGTTACGTCCTTACCCAGTTCATTCCGGAGCGATTGCTGTATGACTGCATCTGTCGCATGATCTGCACGTGCAGGTCAGTTCAAGTAAATTCAAGCCACCAGAGGACGAAGTCTCACCAATCGCAGAGGTCGCTGTGAATGACAGATGAGGTACTGAAGCTCAAAGAAGTAACACGGAAGTGTGCTTACCTTCGTCGAGAATCAGGAGCTTGCTCTGCCTCACGATGGCTCGTGCAAGCGCGATAATCTGTCGCTGGCCGACAGAGAAGTTGCCCCCTCCAGTAGCAATCTCGCTGTCTAGCGCAATACGTCCTTCATCATCCTCGCTCTGCAGAGAGAAGAGACCAGCTGCGCGCAAGGCGTCGTTCAAGACGGCGTCATCATGTTGACCAAACGGGTCGAGATTCTGCCTCAAAGTACCGCTCAGAAGTTCGGGCTACAAAGGCCCTCAGTCACTTTGCGCCCGCGAAACTCTACGCAGAGACGCACCACTTGTGGAATGATGGTGATATTGGACCGCAGCGTATTGAGATTCATAGAGTCCGTTAGAAGCCCATCGTAATAAACGTTGCCTTCGGTAATGATGCATCGCAAAAGTGCCAAAGTGAGAGAGCTCTATCGCGACGTGAAAAAGAAATAGCAACCGGTAGTATCATGGATGACAAACCTTGCCACTCCCAGTCCGCCCGACTGTCATGTTCCTTAATTCCGACCAAATGGAAGTTGCAGATCCACTTACCAATGCCTACACGCTCTCCAGACCCGATCTCGAAGGATATCTCATGCAGGACTCGGGGACCATCCTAGTTCCGAATGAGTGATTTAAGATTGCCCTCTCGATCGCGAACACCTACCGCAGAATAACGTGCTGATAGATTCACCACAGTGAGCTTGCCGCTCGAGGGCCAATATGCCGGGGGAATGCCATCCGAGGTCGGCTTTGGCTCGTGTTCGACTTCGATATACTGCTGCACACGTTCCAGACTGATTGATTTCAGCTCGGTCTTCTATCTTGAACTTTGCATAGCAAGACGCTCACCTGTTACCTGTAGTTGAAATGCCTTTATTGGTCTCTGTCGGACGGTTACCAGTGCATAAGTCCCACCACTTAGCTCCAATTCGTTCATGATTCTAATCCACCAAAAGATCATTCCAGCAAAGCCAGCTGGAAATATGATCATTAGTCATGCGAGAATAAATCGTCGCCTTTCGTAGCTAATACGCACCCGCCATATTGAGGGCGAATCCAATATTCGAGGGTCGAGTATTGGTGAAGTAAATCAGGTAGATAGCGAGACTAGTTACGAAGAGTCCTCCGAGGGCGTCGAGACGGATAGAGACCCATCTATTCTACGTTATGCATCTCATCGCAGTGAAGTCGAAAAGAACCAACCTGGCCAGATCGTAAAATGGTACTGCCGCTCGGGTATAATGATCGATGCGCTTCAAGGATTCCTTCCGGAAAAGTTCCTGAGCTCCGTAGGCACGGATTGAAGCTGTCAATTCATGAGATCCAGCTCTGGCTCGAGAATCAGCATGCTTACTAAGACCAGCTATCGCAGCTCCGAAATGTCCTAAAACGGGTGCTTTCGCGTTGCTCATCTCCCGCTTGACGCACGTTGGGCCTTCATGTATATCTGCCCGCAAATCCCTCCCGCTCCGGCGATGATGGCTCCGGGGATGAAAAAGATAGGTGAGAATGCCACTACGGCGAAGAACCGGATGGACATATCTAGGGTCTGGTCAATGATCCTGAACATGTACATCTGGACTGTCGAATCAACTATAATGGCCCAACTATCAGAAGACCATTTATAGCAAGAATGTGAGCCTTACTCGCGCCGACGTCTTGTGTGCAGCGCGCGATGATACGTGATATGGGCGTCTTGTCGAGCCATCTAGGAATACCGTTACAAAACAAAAGAATCTACAGATCACTGCCGTACATACCTTAGAGTTGTCCCCAGGATGGAGGTGATCAGCTCTTGATGAATCTGCCGAGATGCTCTCAGGCCACCAAGGACCCAAGTTATCCATGAAGAGCTGAACATAGCCGTGACTAGCAGTAGTAGAGCAGAATAGATGGTGAGGTAGCTGAAACACGATATATCTGAGATGCACGTCCAGTCAGAGATGAAGATTCTCACTAAGCAACATGCACATCCTTTGGATCGTGCTCCTCATACTGCTGTGCCCAATAACCAAGGAACCAGACTTGTATAGTGATGATCAAGTTGGTCATAAAGATACCCCCAACACATCCGATCCAGAAGAGTACTGGATATCGGCCGCCCAGGGCTTTCAAGTACAGCTTCACTGTGGATCAATGAGTGAATAGTCCTCATAATGTAAAGGTCACGACACTCACTGGCGGCCCACCCAACATGTCCCATAGCGATCTCTTCTTCGACCACCAGTTTACCATCGCTGCTTGTTCGAGCAGGAACGTCTGATTCGACCTTGTCCTCGTTTTCAGCCTTTTTTATCTCTTCCTTTTCTTCTTGTACCTCTTTCGACAGTTTCTTGTTCTTTGCCAAAGCTGAGTCCAAGGAACCCACGCTCGCGATACGACCGTCCGTTCCAAGAGATACAACCAATTCCGCAATCGGGCTTGCGATCGCTACGTTGTGCGTCTGTGAATGCCTTCAGCCGTCGATCGACGAGTCGATCCGGATAGATACTAACGACCAGGATCACAGTCCGTCCACGCAAAAGATCGCCCTTGAAGCATTTGTCTACAATCCACTTCGCGGTATGCACATCAAGAGCTGCCAAGACCTAAAGGCGGTCACTATAGGGCGTCTGGCTGCAACGAGTAGTCTCACGTCGTCGAGGAGCAGAATTTCCGCGGAAGAATAGATCGCGCGTGCAAGTGTGATCCGTGCCTGAAATGTGATGAAGGATGAGGCACTTTGAGACCAATACTTAGCGATAGTTCCATTTACCTTTTGACCGCCACTGAGGTTCGCAATAGGTTGCTAACTGATTGCCTATTAGGATATACTGCAGACATACCTGAGCGTCAAGCCTTTCTCGCCAACCTCCGTCTGGTCACCAGCACCGAAGAGGCTCAAGTCACGCTGCAGCGCGCACTGCGTGACCACTGTATGAACGTGAAGATCAGCGATAGTACGTGTACTGCAGTGAACGTACCTTTGTCGTAGCGTTCCTCATCATACGGACTACCGAAGAGAATATTCTCCTAGAAATCCGATGACGAATAAGCGAAATTCCGAGTGTCCAATAGTGGAGTCACTTGCCTTAATCGTCTCGTTCTGCACCCAAGATTCTTGGGCAGCATAGGCAACACCACCACTGCGTGGAAGACTGACATAGGAGTCGGGACCCGCAGGAATATAATGCATTTCGCCTACTCACAGCGTGTCAACCATGCACGAACCATTGCCGGGATCGATAGTGCTTACCCAATAGGGCCATCAGCAAAGATGTCTTCCCGGAACCTGTGGGTCCCACAATGAGATTGAAGTGACCACGCTTGAAGACGAGCTCTTCCTCCACGCGGAGGGTGAATTTGTGCCGCTGGGTTCCGGGGGTGAATGTACCATTGCCTTCATTAGCCCATGTGAACGTGGCCTTGCGGAACCCAATGACAGCTGCTGGAACCTCTCCCGCGGGAGCAAGAGACTCCCCATCCCTGATAGCGGCGAATTCGTCCAGTAGCTCCGCCTGGAAAAAAAATATAAGAACATGAGGGGGATGTATTCCCTGTAACAGAAGATCCTCGACCTTTCGCAAAAAATCTGCAACTCGCTCCAAGGATACTTTGCCTGGAGAGAGTACTTTGAACAATCCATAGCTTAACACAAGGCGAAAAAAGTACCTTGTACCACCGAGGGAATCATTGCCGTGGTCTGGCTCCAACTCTTGCGAAGGAGGTCAAACACTGAAAGGAACACATAAGCACTGGGTCGGGTAAGATATCGATCAATGTGCGCACCAGCCATAGATGAGAAGATCTTGGAGGCTAATACGCGAATCAGCGAATGTTCCACCGAAAGCATGGTACCGACTTACCCAGCAATTCTTGCTTCATTACGATAGTCTGCGAAGGACGATTTCAGTGGCTTGCTGCATTATTGTTGTCATCACTCACGTAGGTGAAGAAGGTAGTAAGCATGATCACCAACGGAATCATATAACTAACACATGTGAGTAGCATTAAGCTGCGAACAGGGACGTCACGTACTTCATGATGTTGATAGACAAGCTCAAAATCTGATACTTCTTCTGCCACAAAAGCTCATCTTGACGCTTCTCCCCAATTTGATCAGTAGCTCGCGACTCCCAACCGAACAGCTTGATCATCCGGATGACGTTCAGGGCTGACATACTATGAGACAAGGTAGCTATGCAAGACGATAAGACATACTCTCAGTCACTGCCTGCACTCGGGCGTCGGTCCTCTTCATCTTCTCTCTTTGAACTTGCTGCGTGAGACTTGTGATGTACCCGGGTATTGGGAATAGCGCAAGCATTGTGGCAAGTCCAACGAAAGAGCTGTACCAAGGGTGAGACAAAGGAAAAGGACCGATTGGAGAAGAGATCACTCATACCTCCAGCCAAGAACTGAGTAGAGGAACCAAATGGAAACCCCAGTCTGCATTGGCCCCATTATGACTTCACAAAGTCCTTGTGCATTAGCCGACATAGTATGGGGCGAGCGATCTTCGACCTACACAGTGCTAAGAAATCCCGCGCATTTGTGATGTTGTTGACATCGAGGGTGGCGAGGTTATTTAGCTTCCCCACAATATTCTTCGCCTTCTCGCCTGCAGCAGCAGTGGGCTTCTCCACCTTGCTCTTGGTTTTCGGCTTATTCTTACTTGATGAGTCCGCGCCGACGCTATTAGCGCGAATTGTATCCCCCTCGTTTGCAGTCTGGCTATCCGTGGATCTTCCCTCAGTAGATTCTTCCACAGAGGTAGTGTCGGGTGTTGTAACAGCTCTTGGTTCAGCGGAAGCACCTGGGGACTTGTCATCCTCCGCTTTGACGCGAATGCGGAGCGAGTGGTCAAATACAAGCGAGATGATGATGGCCTGCACGCGAACTGCAATTCTCGTCTATGCCAGTACGTCATGAAAACACTAGATACGATCGATGCGAGTGTGACGCACGGATATGAAGATGTGCCACTGAAGGGCCGCGGAACTCAATGCAGGACCAAAAAACAGCCATGAGATCCAGACCCATGGCCGGACAACGGCGCCTTCTCCGCCGGTCTCAAGGTAACTAGAATATCATTATAATTGAGTCAAACTGGTAATGTGGCCTTAAATGCTTGCGTACCCAAGGAGCCGGTTGATTCCGATAGGGCTCGCGAATACGGCAAGGCCCTTCCAGGATTATTAGGAGGTGAATGTGTCATATGAATGCGAACATGCGCACCCCGATCACAATCGTCGTAGTCAGAACCACGTAGTCTATGTCTGCAGGAGCTTTGTTAGGACATGGGGCGCGAACATAGGGCCAATGCGCACTTACAGAATACTCTGAGCAGACCCCAGAATAGGTGTCTGTCTTTCTTCACTTCGAACGGGTCCAGATGCTGTGAACATAATGATGAGAAGAATACACTGACATGTCGCGCGATCACTCACGGGATAGCTCTTCTTGATGAGAGACTTTACCACGTCGTAATCTGCAGTCGGGGGCAGCTCGTCAAGCTTCAGATGACGTGTTCGGTACGCTTTGAATACAACTGGATCCAGGTGGAAGTAAAGTGCCACAGAAAGTATGGAGGCAGTTTGCTCCGGGTTTGGCTCCTTCGGATTCTAGAGTTTGAAATGAGCAGAAAACACTTAAAATTAAGTGTCGAAGCCACCAACGTCAGGATCTAGAGGGATGTACTGCCGGGGGGCGGTCAGTGGGATCACTGCCCCAGCGACCGTCAGAAGAATGAGCTTCATCCACAGCATCCGTCCTTCGCCAGCGTCGAGTGGAGTTAGGGTAAATGTTGCAAGGGGCCATACGTCACGGTACACGTATACACCCCAGGTTACTGCCAAGACAGTGGCAAGATGCAGGCGGACAATTCTGTTGAGCCGCTGTCCAGCGAGCACCGAGGCGAGGGAGAGCAGCGACAAATATGCCTGGATACATTTTGTCAGCGCGTACTCGCAGCATTCTAAGCTACACTTACGTATACGCCACAGAGGCTGATGTCAAGCCAAATACTACTGTTGTTGGCGGCGGAGTGCACATCCCGAATTCCGGGTGAAATCACTGTGAGGATGGACAGAGCAAGCAATGCGACAACACAGAGCAATCGCGCGACACGGAAGCGCGTAACGCGAGGCTGAGAATAATGCCCATTCTCGGCTGCGACAATAAGCCTGGAGCTGGTACCATCCAGAGAAACCGCCTTCGGGACAAACCGTGACAGTAGAAGTACTAGTAGATGTAGCAGGAGGAGTGCGACAGAGATGCTAGCTACGGCAGCAGGGAGTACAAGCGAGTTCTTCCAGGTACTTCGAATGACTAGTCAGTTGATTCGACGTGTCACCCAAAAGGATCGCTCACTATTGCTCTTTCGGGAATACGCTCGCGTCTGATACTTGCGTCCGTAACACTTCTGGACTCAGGACAACTTGCAGCGAGGAGACGAGGTCCCCCAACGGCCGTACTACACCCATGGCAGTACTGGAGACACAGCAGATCAGGTGTCCGTCATATCAGTGCGACTAGCGTATTTATGTACTACGTGAGTGTCTTGGTGCGTGAGCCCACGTCCAAGTCGATAACAAAGCGCCTGCCGTAGTGACTCGAACTTATCGGCCGGGCTCGACCAATGGCAAGTCTTGCCGGGCTCTGGACAGACCGCATCAGATGTGCACAGCATTGAGACGTGATCGAAGTCAACAGATTGCGTATCCATGTGGAAATTGAACGGGGAGCTCCCAATCACGGGACATGCGGGGAATTCATGCAACTCACTGCGCCTCGCCGTCTGTGTCAATGTGCCAGTGTTTCCATGAGCATTATCCCGCACCTGGCGTAAAAAGTACAAGATGTACCGCAATATCCCAAGCAATGTACATGGATGTGCGGCGGCGACTAACCAACGGCGACAGTCACGTCACCTCGCGGTGTTCTCTCCCCGAGTTGCCCGGCATAACTATTAATGCGCGTGCGAGTATGTGCGAGAACCAGTCAGTGATTATGTGAATTAATCGACTCGCAAGCGCCAGGGCCCGGGGAGCGCCGCAGACGGAACCTATAATTAGCTGAACGGCAGCCATGTTGGCACCAAAGCTGCCAGTGGTATATCGCACCTTGCCATTGTCCACACAAATAATGAAAAGCGTTTGGCGACCAGGTTTGCAGCTGCCAGGAGGACCGTAACATATTGTCATATGGCAAGAAACAGTCAGCAGCTATCGTCAGAGTGAACGCATGACTAGCTCTGTAGGCGCGCATTTATTCCCCCTCACCCAATCCGGCCAGCTCGTTCCGAGCTTTCTGCACTTCCAATCTCTCCATAACCGCTCTGTGAAGACTCGACTTAGTATGCCGCCCCTGCTTGCCTTTCCCTTTGGATGCGAGAGAGTCGACACCCGCGGCGGCTGGAGCACTTGTAGTCGGTGCTTGCCCGGACGGTGGTGCCGCGGCTGTACCGTGTGCCGCGGACAATGGATCGTGGAAGATCGTGGACGTCAAATGAGACGGAACGATTATAGGAGTAGGACGTGGCGGTGGTGGCCACTGGAAGTACCTATTAGTCAAGGGCTCGTTAGGGAAGAGAGCGAACTTACACCGCGGTTTGGCTGATTGAAATGCAGAGCGGCCCATGGTGGATATTCTTTCTCCAAATGCACAATATGATCCTCCATAAATTTAATCCTGTCAAGTAATGAACGTGGAGGTGACGGCACTGGGCAAATCATGTTGAACTTTAGAATATGCGAACAAAGCAACCAGACTATACCATAGCGTACAGCAAGATGCGCCTCTAGGTTGCGCAACCGCTCATCCAAACCCGGATGTCGCGCAGCAGTATGTAGGTCTCCAGTATTAGCGGAGTCCTTTTGCTTCTCTTTGCCCTTATCTGATGCTTCTCCGGGGACCATGGCGTTCTTCAATGTCTTGCGCAACGGGCCATCTTCGTTCTTCGCAATGTCGTATTTCATCTGAAGATCCCTGTTTTGCGTCTTTGCATCCGTGCGAGCGCAAGATGACACAGACGCGTTCGTGTCCGGTATGCCGGATTCGGCAAGCCGTCTCCGCTTTTCTGAGAGCGACTGTAGGAATTCCGCGCGGTTAGACGCGTCATTGCGCGCACGGTTCTTCGCGAGGAACTGAGATATCGACTTGTTGATCTATGCGAACGATGTTGAGATCGAGTCAGAGAATTGAAACGTTGAAGAGCAACTTACTGACGTCTGCGATCGTGGTTCGATGCCGGCCGCCGGATGCACGTAGTCGAGCTTGCGCTCGTCCAGAGGACGCTCTTTCGGCGTCTCTTCCTCGCTGCCTTCTTTCACTTGGCTAAGTTGCTGCATCATGTCGCTCATGGTCAGTGCATGCCTTGAAAAGCGGGAAACACGAACTTACCAGGAGATCCTTCATGAGATCACCCAGAGCAGCCGGGATTTTCTTACGTTCCCAGTCTGGGTTCAGGACAATCATGTCCGCCTCGAATCCTCTGAGCGTCTGGGTAAAACCAATAGCAGACAGGAAAGACTTCATCACAGCATCCCAATCTTTATGTATCTCAGGTGGAGGGGAAGGTGACGGCGACGGCGTCTCAGATCTCTTCGACTGCTGAGCCGAAGCAGCGGGTTGCGCAAAGCCGGTTGATGCGCCTTGGTTGTACGAGTATGAATTCTGATAAGAGCCAGCTCTATAAGGGTATGAATCCGCCGGCCATGCATTGCTCCAGGCATTCGGAGGGCAGCCATAGTATGAGTAGTTGGGAGGCTGAGATGTATTTGATGGTGGTGAGTAGTACAGAGGCTGTGTTTGCATTGACTGAGACGCAAAGGAACCATATTGTTGCTGAAGATTATATTGTGCAGGCGTGGCGTTGTATTGCAGTGGAGGCTGTGGCGGCTGCGGGGCTACGCCAGGAGAACTCGCAGCGATGGTCGGAGCATGAGGGAACTGTTCTGCAGTGCTCGAGGAATATTGCGGCCGTGGTCCCGATGTTTCTGCAGGGTAGATGGAGGGAGGGGGTTGGGATGGGCCCGCAGCCGACGGCGGAGGGCCCAGATTCATGTTGAGGCGAAGACAAATCTCGAAATGGAATCCCCCGCCTCTGTTTGCCGAGAGCAAACAAAGGCGTTCAGTCCCAATTTGGAAGTATCGGCGCTCGCGTGCGTGTCACTCCTCTCCCGCCACCCAAACCTTAGGCCTCCTGACGTCTTATTAGGCGACCTCCTTCACCGTTCTGTCACTACACTTCAGTTGTTTACAGGGATGGCCGCCCAGATTGACCGATTCGCCCCCCCGGCCCCCAGACAGCGTCAAGATGAACTCCCACCCGAACTCGTATTGCAGATCGAGCGCGTGTTGGGCATACAACAAGAGCAAGAGGGTGATCCATTGGACAGCCTATCTAGCAACTTCAATGCAATCTCGGTTCTGAATAGCTACTTCCCCGATGGTCGGTGTATATCGTATAATTCCCATCAATCGTGTGCTAAAGCACGTCTTTGCTATTGTGATGTATGCAGAATCGTCACTCGCACAGCTTGAAGCTGTGCAGACTCGCCTTGCGCAGAAGGAGCAGCAGCTTCAGTCGGAGATAGATGCTCTGAAAGATGAGTTGCAGCGGGATTCAGACCCGAGCAGGATGCAACTCATCCAGGAGATGATCTCTGTACGTACATCTCTCCATCGGCCTCCGAGATGCGGAAGTGAATTCAGAGAAGGCTGCGCTTGTGTTTTGACCTACAGGACTTGCTTGGACAAATGTCTCGTATACGAGAGAAGGCGACAGAATCCGAGGCGGTCGTCAGAAACATTACGAAAGAGATTCAAGTGCTGGATTTGGCGAAGAAGAACCTCATTCTCAGCATGACTACCTTAAAGAGATTGCAGATGCTTGGTATGTGCACGAGCACAGTCTCATGCAATGCGTATGTTGAACATTGCATTCCGTCAGTTAACGCGCTCAGTCAACTGGAAGACCAAGTCAAAGATAAAAACTACCATGAGATTGTACAGACGCTTGCTGTGAGTAGGTCTCCTTAGTTGTTAAGTACTATGATCCAAATAAACCCTTCGTCTGCTAGGCAGTCAAGCAGATAGGCGCGTCCTTCAAGCCATATACTCCCGTTCAGCGCATATCCCAGCTTTGGCGGCGCATACAGGAGATACAGGCGGAGTTGCGACAGAAGATCGACGCCGATTGGGACAAGTTGTTAGTCCATATCTCGTCCTTTGTCAGTATAGCTCACGGATGTGGTCCCTCGCAGTTACGTGCAGGACCCTGCTAAACCTATCAAGCATTCCGTCATCGCAGACGCGTGCCTAGTGATTGACGTGCTTGGTCATGACGTTCGCATGCAATTCGTCGAACGCTATGTCGCCCTCGAATTAAAGGAGTACCGACGCATCTTCCGCGCAACCGATGAAGCTGGACAGCTGGACAATATCTCCCGCCGCTTTGCCTGGTTCCGGCGTCTACTTCACACCCATGAAACAGAGCAGGGCAGAGTGTTCCCTGCTGAATGGAAAGTTGGTTGGTATCTATGTGCCAAGTTCATTGAGATCACCAGGTATGAGCCAGCTTCGTGCCTATGGTCTTCTGCTGTCCCCTCATGGCCTACTTGCCAGGGATGATATGACTGCTTTGCTTTCAAAAGCTGGCTCCAAGTTGACGGTTAAACAACTCCTGGACACGCTGCAGGAGACAAGAGAGTTCGAAGCGTCTATGACCAGGAAGTATGCAACGCCGGTCAGTTTTCCATCAGAGGTGGGAAGAGTTTGCCTCACGTTATACCATGGCAGATACAAGACATTCTCAAACTTACGCAGTCAACTGGGGCCACCCGTCCTTCGAAGCCTATATCTTCGGCTTTCGAACCTCACATGGGCGTTTACATCGATGCACAAGACAAGTAGGTGATACTCTGTTTGACGGCGCTGCGTTGGTATTGATCATACGCAAGGGCTCTGGCGGACATGCTCGCGCAACATCGGGGTCCCAAGTCACGATCTTCCCTTGAGGCAGCCTCTGCAGCAGCAGCTCCCGAAGACGAGGCTCCACCGCCAGTTCTTGTGCTTCCATCGTCGACGGAGCTATTCTACTTTTACGCGCAGACACTAGATCATTGCGCAAAGCTGTTCACAGGACAGCCCTTGTACGACTTGTGTGCGCTGTTCCGTAAGTGGCTGCGCATCTATGCAGGTGAGCTCACTATGCCTTGCCGTGGTTCGCCACATGCTAAATTTTTGGCCGGTTGCAGAGGATGTGCTTGCAGCCAGTATGAAGCGGTATGCAGACTCCGAAGTGTAGTTTGCCACCTATCCAGACTGATGGGTCATTCACAGGCCTGCAACACAGTCGAGGAGGTCAATCGAGAACCGCTTTGACCTCGCGGAGGTGAAAAATGCGTGCACTCTTATCAACACTGCCGACTACTGTCAGACGACAGCGCTCGAGGTAGATTCCAGTCCGCTTGTCGTGTCGTCGGCGAGTAATCAGCCTTCTCGAAGCTTGAGGAAAACATAAAATCAAAGTGCGATGAAGCATTCAAAGAGAAAGTCACTCTTCAAGAAGAGCGAGATCTTTTTGTCAGGTAGGCCTTACGATGCATCGATTCCGATCAAAGTTCATCAAGATCGCATAGTGCTATCTCGACGGCCATCCAACTTCTGCTACGCGAACTTGACGCAGCTTCCGAGCCGGCGTTCGTTAATATGTCGCGGAGCTCGTGGGCAACCATGAAGTCCGTCAGCGGCCAGTCCGCTTATGTAGACGAGTTACTAAGACCATTGGAAACCGTGGTCGACGCGATCAAACCTTTGGTGGAGCAAAAGAAGTACCTCCGCAATTTCTTGGACAAAGCGGCAACGTAAGGTTGCAAGAGTGCTTCCACGGAACATGACTGCTCATATTCCCTCTATTTGCAGGCTCATTCTGGCAAAGTTCACGAATGCGCTCGTCAGAAGTCGTCCGCTGAAGGAGATCGGCGCTGAACAGGTACGGTGCTACAGTGCTCATAATCAAGGAAGTTCTGTTTGAACTATGCCATAGCTCTTGATCGATCTGCAAGCGTTGAAGGCGTTCCTTTTGAAGGTCCCGGGCGAGACTCTTACGACCTCAAAGTATGTTCACACGGTTTCTAGTATAAGCTCTAGACGACTGATACTTTGGCACAGCTACACGCGCAGCGTGACCAAGCAGACATCTAGATTAGAGGCCCTCCTGAAAGTGATCGTAACTCCAATAGTAAGTATATATAGTACTGGCTATGATAACGTTTGACCTCCTTGCAGGATCCTGTCGAGGGTTTCGTCCTCAATTATACCCTTCTCATCGGAGATGCATCTTTCTCCAATTTCCAGAAGGTAAGGGAAACCTTCATATCAACATGGCGGTCAGCTGACTAAAGACATAGATCCTCGATCTCAAGGGCACTCCGAGAACGGAACAGAATGACTTGTTGGATTCCTTTTTGACAATCACAAGCACGAAGCACGACCTTGAGAGTACCTCGTTCCTTTCCTCCCTGGATATGGACCCCTCACAGGCTAGCAACTTAATGAGTCCGGGGGCTAGCCGTGTTTCGCTGTTGCCTGGCCCCAGTGCTGGAGAGAGCATCTTAGCTGCGCTGGCCTCCCCACCGCTTGGACCTTCATCGTCCACAGGGTCCGACACCCCTCCGAGGTTGGATCAGAGTGGACAACGACAGGTCTTCTCAGATTTCAAGCGCTTTGTCAGTTTCGGATTGCGGAGGGAGACAATGCCGCCATCATGATCGCAATGTGGCTAGCCGGACGTTTTCGTGATATTTATTAGTACGCTTGACTTTCGTGCCTGGAAATGCCCGATGGAGAATCTAATATATGGACATCTCAACGATACAAATGTGAGAGATACAGCATGACATATCGAGACAACACAGTAATCCATAAAGAGCTCTCATGCAAAGGACAATCACTCTTCCATCGCATCTGTATCCACTTTGGAAGAGCCTGACTGATCTGTCCAGAGTTCGCTCCACTTGGGGTACACTCGCTTGTAGAGTGACATGCACACCGTGTCCATCTGGTTGATTGGACCATCGAAGTGCGCCTTGAAGTAGCCGTGCGTACCCAGCGACTCGCGGATGTGACCAATCCGGCCATATTTTGTGTGAAGCTGAATGGGCTTGAAGTAGCTGATGTCGTCTGTAAGAGAATAGGTGAGTAATGATGGTAGCACCATGGAGCGGACACATACCGGCGTTGAAAAACATGTACCGCACGGTCGCAGTCTTCTTGTGAATTTTGAATGGATGACCAGTGAGGATAATGCGCTTCGCGACGACACGTGTGGTGTCCGGGTTTAAGAATGAACCCATTGCAACCAGCGCCGGTGCTAATGCCAACCAATCAGCGAGGTTCAGACTGCCCACACTATACAGGTTTCACTTACACATGGGGTCCTCCGTCTCCCGCAGAAGTATGCACGGTTGCTTCCCAAATACCACTGGCCCGTAGGTTGTCGCAACATTGGTGACGCCATGTCGGAGGTAGCGCTCAAACTTGTGAACGTTGTTCGCACCCTTGCCACCGCCCCGAGTATGTTGGCTGTAGACGGGATTGACCCGCAACCGCCGAGGACCAACACACAGAATAAGAGCGTCCTATGGATTGTAATAAGAGATCGTTCTGTATGCTGTACGAGGGCGCTCACCTTGGAACGGACGGACCCGTCGTACTCCGTGTTCCGCTGGACAGTGAAGTTGAGTACCGTCTTCTTGTGCTCGTGCTGCAGGAGCCCAAACATCACGAACGGCGAACCAGGTCCAAAGTGCGCCGCTTCTCGGGGCACACCCTTCAAGTAGACTGTGACCCGCGTCCCAGGCTACTCCGACAACCGGGTGAATAACTAACTAGACAACAACTTTTGTCACATACCTCAACACCAGTGTTGTCCTCCTCCACCCGCCGTCTGACATTCCGCTCTGTCCGCTTGTAATCTTCGAATTGGAAGATGCGGGCATAGTCTCTGGGTAAGTTTTCGTAAGGGTCCCATGGGCTAGTGCGGAATGACCGCAGGCCACGGTATCTCTGGAAACGTGTTCGAGCGGGTATATCGAGCGGGGTATCGATCTCGTCTGGGAACGCAAGGTCGTCGTCCTCTTCCCGCTTGCGGTTCCGCCACGACTCGAGTCTGGCCTCCAATGAATCAGCAACAATTAGTGGGCATAGACGAGGATACGCACTGTCTGCCTTCTTCCTCCATGTCCAGGTCCTGGAACGCAACGCTCCTTCGACTATCAGTTTCCACGTCGTGCTCTTCTGGGACAGGCATCTCGACCATCTCTTCCGCATCCTCCATGGAGACCTCGCTGCCCTCCTCGCCACCTGCGCTGCCCTCGTCCCCCTCCTCATCGGACTCATCC
This sequence comes from Obba rivulosa, assembly GCA_001687445.1. NCBI lineage: Eukaryota > Fungi > Basidiomycota > Agaricomycetes > Polyporales > Gelatoporiaceae > Obba > Obba rivulosa. The sequence continues at coordinate 77,137 of KV722351.1, forward strand.
AGGATCCACGCAGCTTGGTACTCGCTCATACCCTTCGGGATCTTCCGCACAGCCTTCGGTGTGGTCCCGTTCGTGGCATCTGGAATCTCTTCCGAAAAGTCAGCATCGTTCTCGGCGCCACGCATCTCCTCTTCCGTCGGCCAGGTCTGCTCGTTTGCCATGTCATCCGGGTCATTGCTGGAGACGAGCGAGTCTGCCGAAGAGGCATCCGGCTCTGCGAGCAGAGTCGCCTCTATTTCCATGTCGCCAGAGCCATTGGATTTCCGATGGCTTGGAAGAGGTGCAGACATGATCTGGCCCCAGTGTCAGGATGTCCGAAAAGGAGTGAGTAGTCGCGACGTACCTTCGAGATCTGGAAGTCACCGTGGTTCGGCAAATGGACCAGACGGTTGGGAGAAAGTGCCATGCCCCGCACAACGCCTGTAACCCGAAGCGTTCCGTCCTCCCACTCCAGGTTCTCTCCGAGTAGCCATGACCGGCCCTCTCTCCACTTTGGGTCCCCAGGTCTCCCTTCACAAAGAGCCCGCACCGCGTTGAGCGCGTCAGAGCTCGTATTCATGTCGAATACTCTTAACTGGCTTGGTACGAAGTACTGCATGAATGATAGCAGTGACTTCATGATGCCAGGCTTCTCTTTTGAATCCATCGGTTCGTCGGAGGAGACGACGGTGACAACTTCGGGTAGGCCTTGTGCTTGCAAGGTCCGTAACAGAGTATCTCCCCACGTGTCAACTTCGACGTTCGGAGACAGAATGAAGACGACATAATCTGCCGCTTTGCATGCATCGAGAGTCGTGTAGAGTTGCTTGTATGGGAGAGGAATAAACTGAAGGGAGGTCTTGAAGCGGTCTGCTCTAAAGCACCGGATAACAGTCACGTTCTCGGAGACCGGGCATCGAGTGATTTGAATAATACATACCTAAGTTTCCATACTCCGCTGCTTGAACTCTCATCCATCTCACCGTCCAGGGCTTTTGCGAGCGCAGATGCGACAGTCTGTGGACTCACATCGTCCGTAAGGGGGACAATTGAGACTATCCGAGGTGCCCCATCCACCCCGCTGAATATACGCGTCGCTGAAACCAGACTCTGCCGCTTTTTGATTTGGACCTGCTTGGAGTTGTTGCGGCGATTGAGACGGGACTGCGCGACGACATTGCTTGATGTTGTAGACTTCTGTGGCTGGCGGTTCGCGCGACCTTTGGCAGCTTCTTTCAAGGAGCTTTTCGTAGAGTGCTTTGATTTGAACCTTTTGTTTTGCTAATTGTAGAGCGCCCAGATTCAATGCGATACCATCAGAGAGAACGCATTGAACTCACCTGCTTGAGTGTCGGCCGGTGATGGTGAGCCCCCGACATTTCTGCGTAGATGATCGTAGTACTGAAAGAGTGACTCCTGTGTAGGAACGTGGGGATTAGAGAACGAGCACACAAAACGAGCTGGAAACGGCCGGTGAGAGGAGGCTGCAAGCGCGGAATGTTTATGGGCGCTTGTGAGCTGCCTTGCGGAAATTTACGAATGCCTACACCTGATTGGCTGGCGCAGGCTGGTGCGCGTTTGCTCTCACCCCGATAAATAGGCTTGCCTCAGACCATTCTGCGTGGTCAAATGCCGCAAGTTAGAACCTCATTTACGTCGTTCATCGCTCGAGCAGCATGCCGAGTGCGCTTTTCGCTTTTTTTATAACGTTAAATTATCACAAAACACTACGTCAAGCAAGGAAGTACCGTCGTAAATCATCATACTGGCTCTAAGGGGTTCCGGAGGGTGGAACTAGAGCAAGAGTCAACTACTTGATCACTCAACATGGGGGTTGAAATCCAATATATCAACGGACAACTAACAAAGACGACTAATTCGACGCAATCTCCTCAAGTTGCAGGGTAATCTAGATGTCTAGGCTCAGCATCGGGACGAAAAATGCTCAATATATCAGTACCGACCTCCGCTATCACAAAATCGATCTTGTCAGCTAAATGGCTCGCGAAGGCAGTCAGGTGTTTGTAGACCTCCTTCCCACACGTTGGGCATCGCGACGCTTGTCTGAAAGCTGGCTCAAGTACTTCGGGAGAAGTCAAAGCCGCTCTCCAGCCGTACACCTGTGAAGCGGCTTTTGCTTGGGCTATGTAGTCTGTCCACCACGCTCGAGGACATGCTCTTCCCTCCACGCCCTCCAGGACGAAGGAGAATGTCCGTGGACTCATAGCGCAGTGACTATGAGATACGTCCGAAAACCAAATCCAGGAAGAGGAGGTAATGATACGATTGTCAATCCTGCTCGCCGAGAAGTTGGGGATATCAGTGAGCGTCCACCCTAGATCAGTAAAGACTGCATCTACAGCCTCCCTGCATTTGCGGTGGTACTGCAACAGATTGTAGAAGATCGCGATCGGCAGATCGACTATTTCTTTGGGCATCTGGGACGGTAGGGGGAGCATAGGGTACCGGATGGTTTGCTGAGCAACTATTCTCGCCTCTTGGGTGAATCCGAATCTATAAGCAATCCCGAATATGCGAAGAGGCTCAGTCTCAGCATAACGCATGAGGGATGGTATGGTTGATGCTAAAACATGATCCATCCCGTATTTCTCGCCGATACGCAATACTGCGTACACATCCTCCAGAGTCGCGAGGTCCGGCCGTTGGAAAGGATAGATGATGCACAACATATTCTGAATTGTGCGGGCATCGTCAACAAGCTCGACTACGGGAGCACCGTCCCTGTACTCCTGCGAGACATCCTTCTCCTTCGCCATTGGAAGCGCAAACATGTCTTTGAACACCGGGGAGGCGGTAGTGAGGAAAGCCTTGTGCACGCGGAAATCGGCGTTGTCAGATGTGCGAATAACGAAGTCTGCATCAGGATCGTCGAATGGCGACATGGCATAAGGAGGCTGGTAGGACGTTTTGGAAGTGGGCATGATGAATGAGGTGGTGTGGTGTTAGGAGAAGACAGAAGAGGGAAAAGTCGTTGAAGTTGGAGGGAGGTATCTGGGGAGTGGCGGTACGAACTTGTCCACCGGTTCACATGATAAATGGCATCTTAGATCTTAGTTGCCCTGCACACGAGGCAAACATGCGGCACTTTTTAAGTTTGACATGTAAAGCGGAGCGGAATACGACTAGTACCTAGTAAAGCGATGATCAGGCAGTCTGTTCGATTGGTGCACAGTAATGCTGCAATATACGGGAGTATTACTAATTTGTATGGTACTAGTCCTAACAGACACAGGCAAATCGCCGAGCGGAATTGTCAAGTAAGCAAGGAGTTCAAATGAGGGATGAAAACAGTTAGAAACCGTTGGTCGAGGATCGTACTTGGGAAAGCAACATCGACGTGAGTCACCGGTGTGCTCAGTGATCCACATCCCCGCTGATATCTTGTCCATTGGTACCCGTCTGTCTTGCCATAGTAATCGATGGAGGGATGTACTCAAACGATCTTGACCTCCGGAAGCTTATCCGAACTCGTGCCCAGCGAGCTGCTGTCGTCATCTCCCGTGTGGACCGTAACCCTCGGGTGATGCGTTCAGATGCATCATAATCACCATAACGTTCACGCAAGATACGCGCAAGCTCAAATAGCTCATCTTGGAGCTCCGGCAGGAAGCCGACGTCGAACCATAGGGGATCGGTCGCAGCCTTGATCAGCACCTGCATCTTCTTCCGGAGGTGCTGACGATAACAAGATTCAGGAAGAAGAGTAGCGAGATGCATGGCAACGCAGCATCGAGAAAATGGCCCCTTCATGATATCTTCAATATTTGATCGCCCAAGGTACTGCCGCACTGCTCCCAACTTTTCTCTTGCATTCCTAATGACTTCTTCAACGACTGGAAGGAAGCTCTTAGATTAATAAGCGGTCTGCGGAAGTATAAGAACACTCACATGTATGGTTCACCGAATAAGTATTATGTCGGTGAAACTGTTGCCAATTGCACATAGCACTTTGATGAACTTCGGCGAGAAGAGAAGATATCATGTCCACTCCTACATCAGATAGTGTGCCAGTTTCGACCCATCTGTCCACACAAGCCAGGGAATTTTTCATCGTCTTCGCCGTGAGCTCTGTACTCATGTTATCGATGATGAAGTGTTGGCACGTCTTCTTGAAATTTTCAGCATCTACCGTGTCAATCCTCCGCAACAAGTCTATAGCCATCTCCGCAACAGTACTTCTTGCAGTGCGAGACATGGGTCGCTCACTGCGAATGAGGGTTTCGAGACGTGACATGGTGAGCCGAACGTCATCGTGGGGGTTGGCAAGACAGGGGGAAACCACTTCGGTGAAGAAGGAGTCGTCCACAATATATTCATTAGCGTTTGAGAAAACATTGATCTCCAGCTGTTTCATCATCGTCCTGTCATCGCCGGTGAGAGCGGAGTGTTCCAATGCAACCCAACTGAGAGATACACGTTGTGTAGTCTGGCTCTGGAAGAGCCAACACATGAAGCGGGACGTTAAGGTAGGGGGGTTCGTCGGGTTGTCGTAATACAGTTTCAGACTGTGTTGGAGTCCGCTCCTTTAAACCATAGGAAGAGTGTTCGGATAAGGTGCGCGAGCAGCCATCCAAATCTGTTAAACGCCCAGAGAAAGAGGAGCGCCTGGGGTGATTTATAGGGACAATATGGTTTGAAATACGGCCTCGTCGTGCAGTACGCGGAGAAAAGGAACAGGCTGGCAACGAAGAATGATGTAATCAAGGCCACGACGTGGTTGAGTGTCCAGAGCAATATGACCAATCCGACCAGGAAGAATGCGAGGGCGGCCTGCAGAAGGACAGGGAGGGCGCTCAGAATTTCCGGTACGCTCCAAGGCAGGAGGCCTTCGTTGTATCGAAGGCAGTGGATATAGGCGGAGTGCTTCGAGTCGGAGGACGTAGGGCTCACAAAATAGTTGAGCCATTGTCTAACAACGATGCCTATGGAGGCGGCGGACAACACCAGCACAAGGCTCGTAAACCACAGTACGTTGATTGCGATAGTAGACGCATGTACGTTGGAGGCGTCGCTGGAGACAAGAATTCTAGAAGTGAACAACTGCACTGCGCTGTTATCTGGGGACTGCGCGAGGAGGTGGAGAAGAATTTGGGTATTGAGATCTGTTCCAGGGTCCGAGCCCAGTTTCGGGTATATTGCAACGATGAATGCGGAAAGCACAGCTGCGAATAGTCCCGCCTGCGAAAATGGTACGGGAGTTAAAGCGAGTGGTATTATGGACACGAGGCATGAATATAGCCTCGTGAGTTCGCACTGTGACTTACGAACACGAGCAAAGCGTCGATTTCGTTATTCCAAGCCTTCACCATTCCCACATCTTGGGATTTGAGTCTCTCGGCACACAGGCTCCAAGCCTTATCTGCCGCTTGACTCTCGGATTCAATGGTAGTGTTGCCTCCAGCGGAAATTTGAGTCGCCGCCATACCGTCAGGCGCTGTGCGTCGGTTTGTGCGACAATTGCATTCGTTTCCCGGAGAACCGCATCCACACGGCTCTTCTTCAAGTATCTGTACGCATCGAAAACCATGAACTCAATGATATCTCAGCATCGTTTGGTCAAAGGGCCTTACAGGGAACGCAATACGTGGAAGTGACGGTGGAACATCTAGCCAAGTAGATACGGTGCTTTGACTGCCTTCGCTATGACTGTGAGCAAGAGGGATGGCCTCGTCCTATATCCAAGTTTTAGGAATATCTTGGAAATTGAGAAGTAACGTGCATACCTGGAAACGAGGTGCAGTTGCAAGTTGCTCTACGCCGACGGAGAGTTGCTCGTCCGGCATTAGTCTCAGATTTTCGTTGCTTCTCGATTTGTGGGAGGGAAGAATATTCGCGGAAATTGAAACACAAGCCATTCCTAGCCCCGTAGCCTTTACATTCTCCACCGGTCACCATGAGGCTGTGGAGCTATACGGTGCAAGTGATGTGCTTCCAGTCAGGGGGACAAGGACGTCAAAACTCAGGGTAACTAGAGCTACGCCACAAACCTTTTGGGGCCAGTGCGGCGAATATTGAGATGGAAAATAAGGTTTGAAGCAAGTTGTAAGGCACGACGTAGTGTCTGCTGTAGCCCACTGCACTCCTGCACTAGACATCTTCAGAGTGTGGCAGTGAGAGTGTCAAGTAGCACACCGCCTAAATAAGGATCCATGTCACGTCTCGGTACTCAAGCCTGTCAAGTACCCCTGTCGTACTGATCTGTGATTGGGCGCTCACTGTTCATCCTGCAACATGGACACGAATAGCTCTGGTTCGTTGGCACCGCGAAACGAGGGGTAAATCAAAAGTCGAGTCCAGATGGTGCATTGTTTCAAGACCATTGACAAAGAGCAGGCGCCACCATAGCTTATGAAGAGCCTTTTCAAATAGTGTTGCATACCTAGAAAATTTATGCCATGACATTATAGGGAAGAGAAGAGAGAAGAAGAATCCACCCTTTGACATTCGTGCTGACAATACTGCAGACACCGAGGACAACTGGAGCCAGAAGATCCCACAGCCATTCCATTTCCGGGATACCAAGTGATGTGGCAGTGATAAGCGGTGGTGCTGTCACTCTGATGTGCACCGCAGACAACAGTAGCTGCGCATCGAAGCTAAGACCAGCCTTTGAAGACCAGTATGCAGATAAGCAACGTGAGATGGAAAGCGATCAAGGTAGAATAAGGGGTGAAATAAAGGCGGAAGGCAGATTGCTAAAGCGCATGCATGAGACGGATATCGCGGACTTGAACAATGGACGACAAGGAGCGTGACAGGGAGGCGTTTAAGGTTTAGTATATCAGAGGGCAGTGCGAGAGCAATTACTATAAGGCACCAGACCAGGAGCGCCACTGGTACAGCGAACAAGTCATCTCCGATGAGGATGTCGCCAGAAGATTGTGGGCTCTGCGCCTCAATATGACTGAAGCGATTTGGACCTGTGCAATGGATACCGAAAGTGAATGTTATAAGTACTCTACAATGGCATTGGGTATTCATCGCGGAAGACTCACCACAGATGGCGTTATCTAGCCTTCTTCGTCGTTACGCAGTTATGATTGCTCGTACCGATCATATCACAGGAACGGCACCGGAAGCTTGCCATAAACTAGCGTGTTTAACGTATATGGTCTCACGGCTCCAGACCAGCCGCGCAAGAAGTCACAGCCATCAGCTCTGAGCGCTAGGAGGTACACGAGTTGCGGGGGATGTGCAAGTGCCCATGACGGCTGGGAGCAACAACATGAATGACAACCTGGAGACGTTCGCCGCTAACTCATAAATTCAAAACGATCGATACATGGATCATAAAGCAGCTCCCTCGCCGCCCTGCATGGCGTCGTAATGCGTGACTACCGCGGAACTGTCGGAGTTGTGAAGGTATCAGTACGAAAGCAAAGCGTCGTGCTTGGTGTATTTCAGACGCTTGAGCTCTAGTACAGCGCAGAAACAGCACCCTGATGACAACATGAGATGAAGACGAGATGACAAAATGTACGAACTCACATTAGAATCCCTGATCCATTGGGGTCTAGTGCTCGGGTAAGCACAAGTCATATTTGCTGAGAAATGTTTTCAAGGTCAAGAGGGACCTGTGAGAGCTCCTTAAGATGAAAATTCGACACATCGTGTTGCCATACCTACCTTGGATATCGCGTCGTCAATCCTCTTGGCTAATTGGCTGCTATAGAGAGGCAGTTGCACGAGAACGCGCGTGCGACAAGTTGAGCACGCTGTAGCCCTCTGGAGGAATGGTTCCAGGAATTTTGGTTCCGTGACAGTCGCACCTGCGATCCGATCCCGTACGGCATCCTCCGCTGCTCTGTGATAATCCTCCCACCAAAGGCGTACGGGGACTTCTACGGGGACAATTCTAAAGATGTCCGATATTTTGATTGTGCTGCCTGCGGCACACTCTTTGGCGTGAGACGAGCTAAACCAAACCAGCTGTTGCAATGATTCTCCTTTCAGAAGCTGAATCCAGGAGCTAATTGTACCTGTAGCAGTCTTGGAACACCGCTGGTGGTATTGCAGCAATGCGTAGAAGAATGCGGTCGTCGGCAACTGGTCTAGTTCACGAGGCATTGGGGACGGAAGGGAATAAACGGGTCCTTGTAGGGTGTATTTCGCCGCTTCACGGGCTGTGCCAAACAGCTTCAAGCGACATGCAATAGCGTAGACTCGGAGAGGAGCGCTTGCGGCGAAGGAGAGCAGGTACTTCACCAAGGCCTGCTGCACTTGGTTCATCATATACTTGTCGCTGGCCTCCAGCGCCGGTACAACTTGCTCCAAGGTCGTAAGATGACGCGGCTCCTGCATGGGGTGGATGATGCGCAACACATTGTCCATCGTCTCTGCAGTCTCAGTAACAGTTACAACAGGGACACCGTCCTTATGACAGGTAGGATGGTTGTCGTTTTTAGGTTGTGGCATGGGGAACATGTCCTTGAATACAGGGGATACCATGCCGAGGATGACCTTGTAAACACGAAAGTCTATGAGATCGGAAGTACGAATGATCACGTCCGCATCGGGATCGTCGAACGGCGGGGACGCGTAGGGAGGCTGTGCGGAAGACGACATAACAGGCGATGAGGGCTGTGGGGAGCAAGCAACGTGTGCGTTGCGGAGGGTGGCCTATCTGTACGAGACGCAGATATGCTGCTGATACACGAGGCAGCCATGCGACAGAAAACGTTCCTATGCGAAGCCAGCGAAGTTGATGGAAGTGGCGCGTCCCGAGCGTCAGAGCCAGCGATAGTGGGAAACCTTGTATTGTATTCAGTGTAGCCGTAACTAGATGGAGACTCCGCTACGTACTCATTGAATAGAGTTAAGATTACAGGTACCACAGCATGGTCAGAAGTCTAACTCGAGTGATACCTATTCAGTAGTACGTGCACGGAGATGAGCAAGGATGTCAGGAAAAGGTACTACCAAAAGCTACTCACCCGATCCACAGCTTTCTCAACCTCCTCTGCAAGTTTACGACTCAGCTTGCTCAAGCTGACTAGAGCGCACGAGCCACATAAACTACACTGGCTAGCAATGAGTAGCGTGTGCTCAAGCATATACGGGTCCAGTACGGCCTGCCCAAACGGTCGGTCCCTCAACGCCGCGGCCGCCCGCTCCATGTAGCTCGCATACCACTTCGCCGCAGGAAGCTTCCCGCCACTTTGGTAGCGGAACGTACGCGATGGCGAACAGGCCGAGCAGACCACGACGATGCTCGCATCTTCGATCCACCCGCATTCCATCGATAGCGCAGCGGCAGCTTCTCCACATTTCCGGCGGTAGTTGAGCAACTGGCAGAACGTGACCGCGGAGATGTATTTCAAGTCTGGTGGAAATGGGGGCTCTGTCGACCACATTGGCTGCGATAGAGATTTCCGAGCGGCCATGAGTCCAACGTCTCGTGTGGACAATCGTACACCGAGGACGAAAACACGAAGCGCCTCACGTTCCGCGATGACGGCTAGTGCTTTCTTTGCCCGCGTTACGATGATGTCGACGTCGTACTTCATCCCCGCCTCCAGCATCCTCTCGGCATCCTCGAACGTCGCCAGCTCGGGGTCCTCCATGGGGTAGCAGAATCTCAGCGTCATCTCGACCGTGCGCCCGTCCTCGGCCACGTCAACTACCGGCAGGCCATCTTTGAATGGTGGGGCATCCTCCTTCGGTAGCGTGCTGGGTCGGGGAGTCGCTAGGGAGAACATGTCGTGGAAGACGGTAGAGGCCTTCGCCAGGATGACCTTGTATACTCGGAACTCCAGCGAGTCGGAGGCCCGCAGCACAAGGTCGGCATCGGCGTCAGTGAAGGGATGTTGGACGGCTGTCGCGAGTAATGGCGAGCCTGAGCGTGTCCCTTCGGCGCCAAACTCTGTCATCATGAAACTCGTCGTAACTCGTCAATGAGAGCTCGTTATGGGGTGAAATCTGAGTAGAAGGGAACGCGCAGATTGCTGCACTCAGGTCATGGGTGGCAAGAGAAGAGGAAAGGATAATGAGTAGGTGTCAGGTTGGCCGCCGTAAAGAGGATAGAGCAGCCACCTACTGAAGTAGGAAAGGTGCCAGCACAGTTGAGAGCGCTTCGTCAACATCTCCGCTCCCATGTCATGTCCTTGACGCGTTGCCCAACTTTGCGTCGCGTGCTGATGGCTTGATTGCTTATGCCCTCAACTTGGAAAACGCATGCTCTGGTCAGAATGTATCCGTGTCTAAAGCCTTGACCTATTGGAGCGAAAGTTTGATTCAATCCTCGTGTAGCCGAGACCACAAAGCCCTCGCAATGTCTGGAAGGAATATCTGCTTAGGCATGAGATTCGGAATTTCTCATGCTCGCGGAAGGAACCTGGGAGTGCACATGACGCGGTGTTCCGTTCTACCCAAGACTTCGTCTGAGAGGAATCCATGGCGGAACGCAGCCACCTGATACAATCTCTACGCGTTCAACGTGCCTCTCTCACGCATGCTAATCTTGCTATCATTACCAGAAAGCAATATGAGTCGTCGCTCAGTCTTTGTTCATCTGCTGCTTCCCCGCTGTGCGCATGTCTTCCCAAACGCAATACTACCATCACGGCCGCTTTCGCGTTGCGGGTGCTGTCCTGCCTGACGCGATCACCGCGTACCGCACTTATGGCGACCCTCAAAACCCGTGCATAGTGTTCCCTACGTGCTACGGAGGAAGACTTGACAGTGAGTCCAGGCCTGACATGCCCGCCGAGTGACATGGACATCGGAGACATTGAACAGACACTGGATTGCTAGGTCAGGATTACGCCATTGGCGCTGACAAGGTACAAGGAGCGGACGCATTGCCGGGTTTGTACTTGAGTTCATTGTCATATACAGGCCTTGGATCCAGCGAAGTATTTCATCGTGACGTTTGCACTGTTCTCAAACGGAGAGGTTCGTCCAGCGACTCTTCATGAAGCGCTGATGGCTGAAGTTGAGCTTGTGATGCAATAGTCATCTTCACCGTCGAACACCGTATGTCCGAACATATCACGACTTGGAAGTATTCTTAGTTCATCATCGTGACAGCCTCCGCCGTACAATGGCCCTTACTTTCCCGCGGTGTCTTACGAGGATAATATGTACGCTACTATTGGTCCCATCACCTCCGCATTGCCAATTCCTACTTTATGACTGGTGCAGCCGCGCTCAATACGCCGTACTAACGAAGCAATTGGGTGTCAAGAAAGTCTACTGTGTGATGGGATTCTCAATGGGCGCGCAACAGGTGCGTGCTTCGCGGATGTGAGAGCGCCCAGTCCATAACACGCGACAGGCGTACTACTGGCCAGTGATGTACCCTGAATTAGTCGAGAGGTATCCTTATGCGTTAATCACAAGATTTCACAGCCAATCCTGACTACCTGCCAGATTCATCCCGATATGTGGGTCGGCGCGCACCAGTCCACACAACAAATGGTGCAGGAATTTCACCAACATTTGGCTCCTTGGGCTTTGCTCTGACCTGATCTTAGCTTCCTGGAAGGCCCAAAAGCCGCTCTTGCGGCCTCCAAGGACTTCAATGGAGGGCAGTACACTTCCCAGCCGCAAATCGGCATCCGTGCGTTTGGTCGCGTCTACAGCGCGTGGGCATACGGACAGACGGTTTGTTTATAATCATCGTCGATGATTCTCAGACACTAAGATCCAAAGCCAGTGGTTCCGCAACCACGGATATCTACAGGATGGCGAGCACAGCTCGCTCGACGATTTCATCCGCGCCCGCTGGGAGGGTGGCTTCCTGACCTGGGACGCGAATGATCTGCTCACCTTACTACACACCTGGCAAACGGGTGATGTCTCCAGCGTGAGCGGAGTCAACGGCTCCGGGAACCTCGCCGATTGCCTCTCGGCTATCCAGGCGAAGGGATTGATTATGCCTTGCAAGACCGACCTGTACTTCCCGGTGAGCGCTTAGTTGGCCTCTACGAGAATTTGACGGAGCTAACGCTATCTTATGCGTCTAGCCGGAGGATAGCGAGATTGAAGTGAGCCATATGAAGAATTCGGATCTGGTGGTGATCCCTTCTGTCTGGGGTCATCTTGGTACGCTCTACCTACCTTGCTGGTTTCTTGAACTAATGAGTACCCGGATAGCTGGCGGCGGCGCTAACCCTGAGGACTCGGCCTTCGTTGCATCCCAAATCAGGAAGTTCCTTGAGGAGTAGATAGTAAACGGCGGCCGCTGGATTGAACGGTCCTCAACTGGTCAGGCGCGATCAGTGTATAAGTAAGAATATTTCAGGATGTACGATTTACGGAATGAGGGACCATCGAAACCTTCCATTAACCAAACGTTATCACGACTGAGATTACCTTGCTGGAGCTACATATAGGTACCGTATGCGTAAGAACAGGGTGTCGAATCATACAAAATAAAGACACGGGTCGCAGAAGAAATACAACAATTGCTACTATGCAATCCCACACGGACAGTAGTTCAGTCAGAAATACGATCCAGCACCTGCGTACGACTTCTGCGGGCTGGTAAAAGACTGGCTACTCCTGATTTCATTGGCAGAACTGTCCGTCTGTGTATCGAGCTCGAGACCTTCCGCCTGTCGGCCTAGGTGATCCACTGATCCTGACCCAAACGCAGGGGCCGGCGGGGTATACGGCTTGACAACAACTGCCAGGCGACCTGCGGGTATCGAAGCCTGTAGTTCGGCTTGCGGGGGGACAGGTTGACAAGCGAGCTGCGACGTTCGTGCATCAGCAGGATGGTAAGGGTGAGTGCGATTTACAATCAAACTTACGGTATCGTTGATCCTCTTGTATCCTTTTAGAAAAACGGTGGCATTCTCCAGCTCTTCCGCCACTTTCACTCGCCTCCGCTCGCGCATCTCCTTCTCCCGATCAGTCTCCATCACCGCCCCACCGCTCTTGAGCTCCTCCAACTCTTTCTTTCCCCATGCCAGGAAGCCGACCGCAATGCCTGCTTTGTCGTTCCCGCCATTCTCTCCTGCATCCACACCCAACCACTGTCTAGCGAGGGCGGAATGGAATGCTGCCTCGTCTGACAAATAGCGCCGAAGCTCTGGCGCGACCTCCTCGCCGGTCTCGTCTTGCGGTCTGTCCTTATCTTTATCTTTTCCGAGGTGCAAGATGCTCCTTGATCTCGACGGAGTCTTGGCAGCACCGGGTGTCTTAACAAGCGAGCGTGCGGTGGAGTACAGGGAGGCGCACTCGAGGTGTAACTTGGCAACGAGCGCGGGAGAGGGGTGCGACTTGGGAAGCGGTGGACCAGGGTCGAGGGTACTTTCGAAAGCAGCCTTGGAGAGAAGTTTCCGGATAGCGAGGCTCTGAGCGTCGGCGAGGGCCATCCTAGCGTACGCTTGTTAGTGAGTACTTTATGCGCACAACGAGCAGAAAGAAAGTCTTACTTGCTCAATCCTATAACTACTTCTCGACTGAGATCAGGAGGTCTAGGACAACTGAGACCGGAGGCGGAGATACGTTCTCTTTCTCGCTCCCACTGTGCTAAGCAGTCTTTACCGATGTATTCAAAAATACCAGCTGATCTGCAAAGCATAGTCACGGAGAATCCAAGGCGCTCGTCCTTCACTCTGCGTTCCGCGTCAGTTATCGCACGTTTCTTCTCATACGAGCCAAGCGAGTAGACGACGGCACGTGCGAGATTCGAAAGCGCGAAGGCGTATGTGAGGAGGGTAAACACAAGCTCGGTGGAGAGCGTTGGGATCGAGAGACGCGGGGACGTATGAAAGAGCGTAGATGACAGCGTTGTCCTCCAGCTGAAAACTATGTTGTATTAGACTCAGCCTACGCCGAAATCAGGACTGACAAACCGGGCTCGGCCTTCAGTGTCATCTCTCCATGACTGAGACATGTTGCTAGTGCAAATAAACGCGGGATATAATCATCCAGCACCTGCAGAGTAATTAGTATCGACAGCGCTTGGTCAATGCTCTCATAACCGACTCGCTTTGACTAGCTTCAAATAGTCCTTCTCTCCATCATCCGTCCGCTTCGATTCCTTCAAGATAGCTCGCAAATTGGCCCGGGCTTCAGTAGTTTCAGCAATATCAGCGATGTAAGTAGCGTTGTCGTCCTTGAGGAATTCCGCAAACGAGATAGCCCCGGTTGTAGGGAGTTCATACAGGTAGGTGCTCATGGATGCTGATCTGCAAGCCGCGGCTGCTGGTGGCAGTGTCGAATCTCAATCTTAGATCCCGGGATCGAACGTAGCAGCCGTGAGAATATGGTTGTTAATGCATCATAAGCCCCACGCAGCCAATCAAAAGCACACGTAAATAGACTTACGGACTTATCACGACATTACTCCCATCATAACTTCGAAGTTCGCAAGTTCTACTGTCAACCGGTCCTGTGGCAGCGGTGCCAACAACCCTTTCATCAATTCGATTCGGAGGTGGATTTCATCACGAAGACGACTGGTCAAATACACTTGATGACAAGCTCACGTGGTACTCCTTCCATCTGCCGCGTCGTCGATCTCCCATTCGATGTACTTCTTGAAGTAGCAGGATATCTCCCTGGTGCTGATGTCTGCACTTTCTTCAGCACTTGCAAAGTATTGCGCCGTTATCTCCGTCATGAGTCGATATGGCATCGACTCTGTGCACGTTATGGTCTCTGCGATCTCACTCATTTTAGTATCTCCTCATATTACACCATTTACACCGGACTGCTGCACACATATGGCCCCTTATTGGGGCTTTGGGCTAACGACCACCCGTTCAGAGGCAATATCGTGGAATTTTCCTTATTCCCTGGCGACGAGATAGAGTCGGGAGGAATAGTAGGGGAGGTTTGGCGACTGTCAGACTCGGTGTCGGAAGACGAATCTCCGCAGTCACCGCGTCTCATACGGTTCCTCAAGATAACATTTGATCTGCCTCCATCTCTCGCAGAACAGGTTAATCCCGAGGGTCTTCAGCGGGCATATCCAATGTGTTGGCCGCAGCCAAATCCCTTGGGCCAGCCGCGTGACCACCTAGTTTCCATCGAGGTGCTTCCCCCGTCCAACCATGGCCAGTTCATGCAGGCTCACCGCCGCACCTTTGTACATCCCGAGTTTCCTGCTCCAGGGACGCCTTGGCTTGATCTAGACCGGGCTCTTCCTCGTCTGAAGATGTCACAACCGGGTGTTGTAAACCAGAGGGCACTTGCCAGCATCTTGCCTGCGGCGCGCCTTCCCGTAATGTTTACATCCTCGACAAGTCATATCAAGCCGTCATCCATCAGGTTCCGTTGCCCAATGGATCCGATCGCACAGACATCCCATGCCAATTACCATAAACCTGCTTTGCCAATCCATTTGATGGATACATCCCCTCCACGATACTATCCTCTAAGACGCGAGGTTGCGCAGAGGATAGACCCAGAATCTGAGGACTGGCATCTCGGCACGATGGCCGGGGTATGGCTGGGTTATTTCGGCCAGCATGGAACGGAATGCTTGTACTTCGGCTGGGAGGAGGACAGTCGGAAGCTGCATGCTTGGAAGATCACAGGCGACCTCAACGTTCCCCGAGGAGTTGTCAGCTGGGAGGTGGTCGGCACGACATCGGGTGAGCTTGGCATGCATTCCAGCTTCCTCGAAGACACAACGACTACACGAGCGCGTCGTTTCTTTGTCGGGCACGGCACACTTGGTGACCGAGGTTTCACGTAAGTCAGCGACTCGTCTATTCGTGTCGCTGAGACTGGTCTGAGTTTCTTGCTGAAGCAGAGAAGCGGTTAGTGGAGTCACTGTTGGCGTCGTCAATGCAGATGAGATACAGGTCTGGTGGGGTCATTACATCCCCTTCCCGAGGACCTACATTCGCTACAAAGGTCATACCTTGCAAGACACGCGGTGATCCGTTCCAGTCATCTGGGGAGAGTCAGCGAACCGATCGACGTAAGTCGTACATGACTCTGGATGACACACCATTCTGACGACATCGCATCCATTAAACTGTCTAAAATCTGTCGCATCTCTACAGTTGAGAACGCAGATTGAGGACATATTACTACTGACACAAGAGAATCACGCGAACGAGCTAACCCCCGACTGAGACAAACAGCAGTGCGAAAACAGAAAGCGTCATTTCCTAGGACATCCCGATGTGCAACAGCGGAAGAGAATGTGAGAGAATTAGACAGCACAGTAGCCTACAGTAATAATACACTATGCTTAATGATTGCAGATGCGAACGAAGTAGCATGGGTAGGTGATCAGAGATTAGTACAAGCCGTCGACTGTCCGCACGATACAGTAGAGGCTCATCGCTGTCTACCGAGGCTAAACCCGAACCCCGACGAACCCTGACGGTGATGCGCTGGGCGTGCCGAACTGCCAGCTGTGCCTGGTCTCGAGCTGGGTCCTGCGCTGGGCCCTGCACTTGGTCCCGCACCCGCCTCCGGGGGACTGAATCGCGGCGTGGTGGGGCTCACATACGGGCTGCTGAAGGGTGTGCTGGGCGCTGAGCCCGGCGTGTGCATGCCCAGCAACTTCTGCACGATGAATGGCCTCACGACCTGTGCATCGCCGCGGTCCCGCGTGTGTGCAAAGGTGGGTGTGGCTGGCGAGCCGGGTGGAGATGTGAAGCCGGCTAGAGGCGGGTGTGGCGGTCGGTGCGATCCGCTCAAGCGCAGTGCGCTCGCACGGCGGGAGTCGCTGATCTGCGAGGTGGTGGACTGCACGGAATGCCGGAAGTGGATATCCGAGACGGTTAGGGGAATTGAGTCTGTGGGCGAGGGCAACATGCCTGCGGCATCGGGGTATAGCTGTCCTGGATCTTGTAGGTGCAAGCTCGGTAGTGGCGGTACGTCTGGTGGTAAGGGAACTGGCTGAAGCGAGATGTTCGGTGTCAGCGAGGGTCGGCTGCTTGTGGGACCTCCCCCAAAAGTCATGGAAAGGCCCATGGACCTGCGACGTTCGGATGGGAACGAACCGGTCGCGCTCCGAGCCGAGTGTCCGGTAGCGGAACGTGGCTGGGACTTGACAGAACTCCTTCTCGACTCCGTATGCGAGGCTGACTGCCCTGTAGATTGTGAACCTGACGTCCCGGAGGATGACGACAAATCCAAGAAAGAGTGTGTGGGTGGGCTGCCTTCTGTCGATTGCGCAGTAGCTGGCGACGTCGGCGGGGGCGTCAGCACGTCGACGCTGCGCATGAGCGCCTGCCGCAACGACTGAGGCAGCGAAAGAGCGCCCGTACTGAAGTACCTCTCCGAGCGCCTGCGCGGCAGCTCCTGCTGCTCTGCGAACTCGACTCTCAATGCAGACGTGGGAGACGTCGGAAAATCTGCAGCACTGCCCTGTGCGCCAGACCCGTGTCCGTCCTCGGGTTCCGGCCCGGCAGCGGGGTCACCGATGTAGGACAGGAGAATGCCACGGCTGCTGTCCCGTGTATGCATTTCCCTGGGACCGCGAGGCTTGGGGCTGCGGGGGGAGGTGGGTCGTGTCGAGAAGAATCCGCGCGGGCTCGATGGTTGCCCCCGCGAGGGCGAGTGGGGAGCGGGCTGGGCCTGGGAATCCTGCGTTGCAGAAAGGTCAGGCAACTCAATGGAGAAGCTTCCATCCGAGTTCTGAGACGCGTGCCCTCTCCGCAGGGGAAGCGAAAGGGTACGCCCAGGCCCACCAGCCTCTCCTATCTCTTCATCATCGTCTTTAGGTGCGCTGATGTCCAATACACCAGGGGCTCCAGGGGCCGCCTGGCCTTCATACTCCTTCTCGTATTCGCCCATCTCTGGTTCCCGCGTGGCAATCACACTGCGGGACGATAGGAAGGACAGCCGTCCGGCGCGGCGGCTGACGCGCGGATTCACCAAGAGCTGGCGTTTCTTCTGCGCGGCGCGGCGGCGGCGCAAGACGGCATAAGCGATGGCGACGCATAGCGCGATGAAGACGAGAACACCGCCGAGGATGAGCGCGGCGAGTGTGCCACGGGGGAAGCCGTGGGAGGTCGACGTGGCGCCGACGGGCGTGGCGCTGTGTGGCGATCCCGACATGTACGGATGCGCGTAGTCAATGCAGGCGCAGAGAAACGCGATGAATTGCAACGAGCGCAGATGCGGTGCAGTCATCAGCCCTGGGCTCTCTGACGTGTTTGGGAGACAGAACTCACGTAGCAGGGTTCTCCACCGTTGTCACGTTCACGCTTCCGACGACGAGCAGCGTTCCGCCACCTGGGTCTGGATCCGAGCCGGTGTTGACAACCTCGAGTGTATGGGGGCTATTCGGGTCCAAGCCGGTGCGGTAAAAGAGTACAGTCGGCGTGTTGTCGCTGAATGATGCGCGAGCAGAGAAGGATATTGGCGGTTCGTCGTCGAGGGAGACGTTGTACAGGCCAGAGGAGGGTGTAGTGAGTCCAGTAAGCGCAACGGCAGTGCCTGGAGAATGTGGAGGTGAGTGGAGGTGGAGGTTTTGAGTAAGGGAAGGAGCGATCAAGCACATATAGCGTTAGGGAAATCCTCGCACAAGTAGCTCGAGGACAAAAGGCTAATTAAACCCCAGTGGCAATTGTCACTGAGGCCTCGAGGACGTGAACCCCATTTATGCGGCTTCCGGAGGAATAGCAGGTGGCATGACGTGAGAAGCATGACGGCACGGCGCCAAGAAACGTCTTCCCACCGTCGAGGAGAAACGCGATCAGGCTCGACAGCGACGGTTCGCAAGCGAAGCGGGCGAATCAACACCAGGCAGCACCCTGACCCAACGCGGCCGGCCAATCACACGACATGAGGCCTGGCGTGGGAAGAGCGAACAATGGAAGTAGAAAACACCGGTATAGAATGCAGCGGGCATAGAAGAGGGCTGTACATGGAAAACGGACGTACCATTGAACTCGAGGCGCGCCCTATCGCCGACGTTTGTGCTTGTGTGGAAAGTGAAGTTCTGCTGCGGAATTAGACCCTCCTCGAACGACCACTGCCCGTTGTATGAAATCGCATCATCTGGGAGCGCATGCGAGGACAGGGTGAGACCAGACGTTGAGACCGGTGGCGGTGCGGTTGAGGAGCTAGACGTGTTGAGATTAGTTGATGCTAGAAGTCCGCGAGCATGAAGTAAAATGAAAGTATTTGACATTGCATGCTGCAATTCGGCCTTGCTAGTCCATCTCATAAAGCGAAGTCGTCGGGATGCAGACGCACGGAATGATACCAGCCTAGATTCCGTGAAGCATATGCAGCACGAACAGGCAAGGCAATGAACTGCATCCAGGGGTCCCGTGAGATGGCATCTCAGTGGCGGGCAGGGCCGACGAAATTGCAGCCAACCCTATCTGTCACCCAACGCGGCATCACGCATCCAAGCCTGCGCAAACGGCCACTCACCTGCTTGCACCTGTATCGTTGCCTGTATTCAGGTCGGCAAATATCACCGCACGGTCGAACGCTACACCGCTCTGCTGGTCCTCGCTCTGGTCTCCAGGATTATGCACTGTCAGCACCACCATATGGGTGCCGTCGGACAGGTCCGAGAAGGATGCGAGGACGTCAGAAGAGGCTGTTGAGATGGAAGCGGTGCCGGAGATAGAAGAGACGAAATTCGTCGTGGACACGCCGTCAAGCGCGACCGTATAAGTGAGGTTGCTTGGCGTGCGGGAGGAAACAGTGGAAGGGAGCACGGTCCCAAGCAGGATTATGCCCGTACCTGTGCAAGTAAGAGCGGTCAGCCTCTGCCCAGATGTGTCACATTTCTAGTGTACGATGGATCGGGTAATATGATACACAGCATGGAGCCGGTAGTTAGTAAGAGGACGGTGAACACCGGGGTGACACCATGCGGATTCGGGAAGGGCGAACGCTGTGCATTCACGGTGGGACATCATTATCGGGATCATCGTGGGGCAAGTATGAGCGGAGTATAATGATGGCCATCAATGTTGCGCGCGCCATCTGATCCGCCCGCGATGCGCCCTGTCGCGCCTCGCAGTTAGAATGTACGCGTCGCGACGCGTACATTCCGAAAGGAGACGACAAAATCATGCCTGAGCCGCGTCTAGGACACTGCGACGCGCTGCAAGACCGGGCAGCTATCTCATGACAATCTCCTCCGGCTTGTGCATTGCATGAGATTGCCCCAGTTTCACGTGGGCCGAGGAAGAATCGCATGAATTGTGTCTGTCTCACCATTCCAGGTAACGCCGACTTGTGCGCCGTCGGATGCCGTGATATGCAGGCTTGTCCCATTCCCGATCCGCGCGATGGACCCATTCTCCGACGAAGAGGGACCCGCAGGCACAGTGGCGAAGCCCGAATTGGTGTAAAACGGATTCCATCCTGCGGTCAAGTTTTCCTGCGCGAATGTATCGCCAAAGGGTGTGTAGGAAATTGTCGGAGAGGTGTCATCGATGGTCAGGGAGTACGCCGGGTCGGCCATGCATGGAGTGTCGCCCGGATGTCCTCGAGTTAGTGTGTGGTATAATAGGGCTGAGGTCGGAGGCTGTCCGCGGGAGATCGCACAGGCGATGTGAAGCAGATAAGCGAGAGAAGGAGCTGATAGTCTCGGAGCCCAGTCAGGAGCCACTCAGGTGGGGTGAGTACAGCCGGTCTGTGGTCTGAATGTGCTGCCGCCAGCGAGCACAGAGCAGACAGAATCGACAGGGAACGGCGATGGTGGTGGAAAGGAGTGAAGAGGCGGCAGTAGACACGGGGCAGGGAGGCTGCACGGATGCCCAGGCGCACGCCGACCGGGTGCAAGGCCGGAAGCGAGGGCTTAAGCAGCAAGGAAGGCGCCAGAGGCGGGCACCAGGTCCGCCGTCCGTGCCGACAGACGCTGGAGTTAATACGGGCGACGAGCGCGACACTAGCTGAGACAGCGCGCCGCACAGCCTGCTGGCAGAGCGCAGGTTGCGGCGGTAGCTCGAGCGTATACATATCCCCACCGGCCACGAGTTGAATTGCCATGTCGACGACTGTCGACGACTGCCACCGGGCATCGTGCAGCGTGTGCGCGCAACGTGTGCGCGCACCCTCCTTCGCATCACCCGAGCAACATCGTCTGGCTCGTTTGACGGTGCTCCGCCGTGCCCGTCTCACATCGGATGCAACAGTCGCAGCACACGGGGAACATCTCTGGGCACTCGGGCGTGAAGGACGACGGACGCTGGGACAAAACATCCGGGCGGGGCGAGTGCGGACATTTGCCGACTCAACGCTTTGCCCGATCGGATCTGATGGCAATTTGAATGACCAGATCCATCGAGTGTAGGCGCCCATATCTCCTCCATCAGCGCTCACGCATGACCTCGACTCCCCAGCACTCCTCCAGTTGCTGATGCCCCTTGATAGCCTCGTGGGTCTGACTCCCTACTCTGATACATAGCCGTCGTGACCACCTGTGATCTGGTCCCCGCGTGCTCAACCAATGGAGGGAAGCTCGAGTGCCACATCTGGAGGTTACGAGACGCGGACGACGACGCGCGACGTGCCATCAAATTACCCGCCCGACATACCTGACTGTCGTTTCCTGTCTCCATACTTCAGGGGCCTTGGTGATCTGGCTTCTCGGCCACCCTTCTGCCTGCTCACGCCCCTTGATGTCGTGCGCCACAGTGCACGCTCTGGGACCTGAGTCTTGCAGCTTAAAGGACACATATGACATGCCGCAAGCGTCACTTCAGTGATATCGCTGGAATATGGATATCAGCGCTCTGTACGTGCCAGGCAGCCTTTGTGATGCTGATTGGCGTCCGACGATGGTAGGAGCTCGAGTCATCCCAGCATCCGATTTCGGCAACTGCGCACAAGAGATAGTACATACGATGCAACGCGTCATCCTCGATGATACAAGTGCTCGATTCCAGCGCTCCTGATAGTGTCAACCGTCCATTGTGACACTGATATGGCACCTGTATGTTCTCTCGTCGCTCGGAAGTCCTTCGTGCAGTCATACATCTGCAATCCGATCTCGGCAGCTGCGCACGCCCCCGTCGCTGTGTCTCAGACTTCCGAGCTCGACAGCATCATCTCATGAGCTACGCAACCTCTTGCTTCTGCCCGTCGTCGTGTTTCCTCAACCTACACCCTCGGTTCTACCGAAACTCTGTGACCCATCGCCCTTCCACCACCGGCTGTCGACAAGTGCGACGAGCGGACGCCCCAAATCGCATCAGCTACACATCTCACAAACAAAAAACCAACGCAGGCGCCTGCAATTTGACATGAGCCGCTTGTGAGCCGCCTCGAGGCACCCTCATGTATCCCCCGCTCCTCCTCAAATGTCCCGTGCTCCGCGGAGACCCCCCACGCCGCACGTCCGCGATGCGCAGGGTGGGCGCCGCCGAATTGATTGGCACGCTTCCATGTCCCGCCGGGTGTCTGTAGATCGACAATTGCTCCACGCGCCGCGACTGTAGGCCATCGGATCGCCCAGCATCACTCCTCGATCGGCCCTGCTGGCCACCGGCTTTTTGCGTTCCTCCGGGTGTGCTCCCATGCTCGTGCACAGAAGTCGCCGTCTCGATCGCCTCATGGCTGGGATTTCTTCTCATATTGCCTTCCGTTTGTCGCTTGTGCTCGCATCTTGAACCGTAGCCTGAACCTTCCCTGTGGAATGCACCCTGTTAACCACGCAACGAACAGGCGACCTGTCATTGCCGCCAGTTCGAGTTTCTCATTCTCTTGAATTCGACCATCTGATCCGCCTGTGCAGCACAGTCATGTACACTTGACTCAAAATTGATTGGCAATTCTTTGTCATATGCAAAGCGTCCATGACACTGTTCGCTGTTCAGCTTCGATCATTACCACGAATTCATCCCGGCGTCTCGGAGATAGACCACACCAAGCAAACCATGCTCCTCGCGAAATCGGAGCATATCACTTGAGCTTGAACTCAGCACAGTATGGTAGGGGAGTAGAAGCCCACGCTGACGGCGCATCACCTCGGGCGCGCGCATCTATGGGTTGTGCGATGCATCGGATGACGTAGACGGAGCGACCCGCGGTTTTGGGGAGGCCCTTATCCCATGTGAACTCTGCCTTGGTCTCGACTAAATCGCGGAGGTGTGGATGCTTCTTGTCGTCCGCAGCGGCAGAGTCAGGCAACATGTTGTTCTTCACATTTACCTCGTGTGCCGCCTAGAACAGTTTCTGCGCGAGCTGGAGCCTGTCGTTGTGTGCGCGGGGGGGTGAGCAGGACGCCCGGAGAAGTCCCGGGCTTGTGCAGGACGACTTTCACGCCAAGCTCCGCGAGGTCAATGCCCTTGCCGAGGTGTATGATGAGGCGGGCGAGCTGCGTGATGTGCGAACAGAGGTGTTGCTCCGGAGTCCGAGTCAAGGGAGTCGCGGAAGGAGCGTTGGAAGAGACAAAGCTTAAAGAGCAGATAGACTCGGGTCCTCTGGTAAAGAGGCACGTCGTAGGCATCGCAGGTCTCAGCTGCGCAAGTCCCACTTTTGCGAGATACGAAAGACGGAGAGCCCAGCATGGGTGTATGCTGATTGGGCGGCGCGAAGGAGGAGCGCAAGCAGACGGTCGCGACGACTCGTCGCGACTCGCCGACGAGGCTTATCACGCTCACGTGGTTCGTGGCGCGTCTAGTCACGCGTTTCTTACGTAACACACTCTCACGTGCCTTGTGGGTGCCGATCGCCGAACTCGTTCATCCCCGACCGGCGAGCGTCTCAGCAACGTCAACGACCGAAATAAATGACCTTCCAGCTCATGCTTGCCCTCCAGCCTTGTTCGCATAATCTCCTTTATATCTTCATCTTGAATTCGGATGTATCTCGCTCCTGACAATACCCTATGCACTTTTGAAGCCCAACATACTCATGGCAGAGAATTCCACTCCTCCTGGTCTCGGCACTCCGAGCTACATCCCCTCTCTGATCAATCGCATCCGCTCCGCGAATCCTGATCTCCCTGTCGACTCGGTGGTCCTCCAGTCTATTCTTCTATGTCTTGTGGCTCGTCTGCCTTCACTGTACACCACCGTCTCGTCGGTCGGCGCTTCGACAGGGCTCGAACAATCACCAGTCGATACGGGACTGTGTGCCCATTTGATTCTCCGTACTGCTGAGGAAGATGTAGGATTGCTTGCAAACATTGTTACCATTGTAAGTCTCCGTTTCTGTGACATGCTACAATGAAATAGATGCTTTGCTACCTGGGCTGCTCAGAGCTACTGGATGCAACGGCCGCTCATGCTCAACGCGCAGGCTGTTGCGATCTCTGAGATCCCCTGCGCTTGATATTTGCTTGAGACGCTTATGTCGTGCGACCTCAACGAGGTTACCTACAGGACGTTGACTTCAGCTATTTGGGAGCGGGTGATTCGAGGGAATGCTTCGCTAACGCCTCACAATTCTTGTTTCCGAATTGACTGTGACGCATCTCCCAGATCTGTGTTCTCCCTCCAATCTGAGATTCTTCTCATATTCGGCACCTCTTATTTCCTATATGCATCGTCCTGAAGCTTTGCTCACATGTCTGCAGACGCTCACAGCGGTGCTCGGACTCCGGACCCACAAGCACAAGATACCGTCGCCACTGCATGGTCATCCCTCCCGTCGAACTCGCGGGAAGGCACGCGCGAGCGTTCCCGCAGATTCAAATCCACATCCATCCGCGTTCCTCCGCGCGCTCTTCTTTCACAAGCCCTCCACACGTTCACCTCCGCACTCTCGCCTTACTACGCGCACGCGCTCTCACCTGAGCGCGGATAGCGGTCGCAACAGCGCAGTCGGGACCTCCCAGCAGAGTACTCGCACGCCCCCACAGAAGCGCTCGTCTTCGTACTCGGTGACATCGCCCCTCCACCCGGACGACTCAGATAGTGATCCATATGACGCCGCATCTTTCGCATCCTCACGCCGCCCACTGCTCACGCTGCCGACGCCAACCTCATCGCTGCGCTCGCGCGGCACGCTGAACCGCCCCCGCCCCCAACGGCTGCGCACGGACCCGCTACCGTCTGCTGCTGTCTCCCCTGGCTCTGGTGCATTGCCAGCAAACAGGCCACCGACACGGGACAGCGAAGGCTCGAGCGACGTGACGCCGCGTTCGAGGGATCCAGCAATCGGATATTTCAGCGCTGAGATTCCGCACGCGGTGTTGCCTGAGGCGGTAGTGGTGACCGGTCTGGAGCATGCCTCACCCCCTGCACAGCGAGCGCTGCTGCAAGTGTTGACGGAGCGGCGGCTCGTGCTCGATGAGCATTCTGCCGACGGCAACCAGTTCGGTGACGAAGGGCAGAACCGGGAAATATATGAAGACGGGACTTGGAACCTGCCCCACGACTTCTTGCTGGTGTACGTGTGCAAATGGGATCCACACGAGCGGCCATCAATCTTGCGCAGTCTGGTACGGAATCGTCACTGCAGCAGCCATCATATAAAATACGTTACACTGACAACGCGCAATAATATAGCTGGATCAATTTGCTATGAGCGCAGATATAGTGCTCGATCCTCTCATGCGAAGCACTTTCACGGCATACCGCAACGCACACGGCCATGCACCCCGTATCTCGCCCTTCATCTCCGCCACGCCCGAGGAGACATTTACCCCCCGCTCCCCACTTCTCCGCTCTCAGCCCTCGCTCCATGCGCCCTCGCACTCCCGCTCCTCCTCCTTCCCTGCACTCCCTTCCCCCCCCGCTATCCCTCCTTCCGAGCTCGCGCTCCTTCGCCTGCTCGCTGCGCCGCACCCCGCCGACGTCCCCGGAGCGCGTGCGTGCGCCTGCACCGCGCCAAGCATGCACGCGCATACGGCGCTCCACCCCGGTCTCCGGATGTACCTCACGGACCTCTTTGCCGCCGCGCGGCACCACCCCGAGCTTGACGGCACGCTCATGACTCGGCGGGCCGCCGTAGCGGCCGAGGCGCTCGTGCGCGCGTTCCGCGTGCTCGGCGGGGATGTTGGGGGAACGGAGTTGGTGCGGCTCGCCGCGGGCGCGGATGTAGACGTTCCAAGTGAGAGCGGGAGTGTGAGCCAGAGCTCGAGGGGAAGTCTCGGTCTGGGCGATGAGTGGGAGAGCATAGGCTCGGATACCGAGAGGGACCTGCCGCCTGCGGTGCGCATCAGCGTCGAGTCGCCGCCGGATGCGCCGTCCGAGCGCGGGCACATGGCTTCATCAGTAGCAGGAGAACGGCTCTCGCCTGGCCCGCCGCCGGCCGCCATTTGGGATGTGTCAGAGATCGACATCGCGCGCATTTTCCCCCGCGTTGTCACTCATCGCCTTTGCGTGCGCAATGGGCCGGCGGACGAGATCCTAGGTAGCGTCATGTTTCCGGCGGTACCCGCTGCATTTGGTGCAGGCGCTGATGGAGAGGAGGGCCAAGACGGCGTGAATGCATTCGAGAGGAGGTCAGTCAAGAACATCCTCGTTGGCATCCTCGCAGACGTTTAGCGTCGGAGTGATGAATCGGCAAGGCTGTTGGGTCCAATGTTGTCATACACCTTCGGGATGCGATATCATAATGCATAGAACACCTTCGGACATGAAATTAAGACGATGAGAGCCGGTGCAATGACTTAGATAGGGAGCTGCTTTACGCAATTACAAAGGCCCTGAGTGAAGAAATAGGTGTGTTTCAATTTAGTTCCAGGCGCCAGTTGTCCGTATCCTTTGGCCCTGAGGGAGAGTGAAGGTGAGAACCGCGACGAGAATGCGAGATGATTTCGATGAAGGCGAGTAGACTGTCGACATATAAGAACATCTAGTTTGTTTTTCGTCTGGCTGGACTTCGCGAGCTCGCTCCAACCCCACGCATGTTGAGGATGATCATCATATGCTTTCTCACGGTGAAATATGGAGACAACGGAACAGCAGTGGTCCAGGGCCATCTTCGCCCGAGCATCAACTGAATTTGTATTGAATTTGTATATGCACAGCAAAGCACCGAGGGGATTCCATCAACGCACATCGAGCAAGCTGGTAAAAGACACCTGACATTGACATCCACTGTACATTCAACGCTATAGTATGGTATACATTACGCACCCCGTGCAGTATTCTTGCGGAGCTGCCCGGCGCGGCGCGGCCGGCGGGGCTCCGGGGAGGGTGATCCACAAACAAGACAGACACGAAAAATCAGAGAGATGAGACGGCATACTTGTGGTGAGACGAGGGAGGCGAGATCGGAGCAGGGAGTGTGTTGCACAAGAACCGGATAGTCGCCGGGGGCCGGCGAGAGTGTAAGCTACGGAATGCGAGGCGAGAGCGAGATGGGCGCGGCAGGCTGGTCTAGTCGGAAAGCACAGATGCACACGAAGGGGGGACATTATTGCATGCGGCCGCAGCAGGGATCCTAGTATGCGATGGGAGCAGGACGACGCCGAGAGTAGGCAGGATTAGGAGAAAGCGCCCCGATGCTACCGCGTCTCGGTATGCACTCCCAGAGTGCTCGGAGCGGGCAGGGACCAGTCAATCGCGTTGTACGCCGGCGGCGGCAGCTCGTACACCGTCTCCGCGTACGACCCGCGGCGGTCCGCGTCCTGTACGTGCGCCGGCACCGCATCCGGAGCTCGCAGATGCGACCCGTTCGGCGGCGGCGGCGGCACGTGCAGATGGTCCTGGGCCGACCGCTCATTCCCGTACGGATATGTCGGCGTGCGCGGGTCGGGAGGCAGAGGTGTGTCGTACGACCGGCGGGGCACGCCCTCCGCGGGCTGCGACCACGGCGGCGCGAACGGCGGCGCGTCCCGCAGCACGGGGCTGTCCGGGTCGCCCTCGACGACCGCGCGCACGCTCCAGTGGCTCGTCGTGTCTCTCCTGCGCAGCTCTTCTCGCCGGGCCTGCGAGGCGCGGGAGGATGCATCTGCGAGTGGAGGCGGCAGCGGGACCGCATGTGCCGGTGGCGGCGCGGGGGGCGGGACGACACGGCGCACGGGGCGGATCGATGTGCGGGCA
Organism: Obba rivulosa; assembly: GCA_001687445.1. Taxonomy (NCBI): domain Eukaryota; kingdom Fungi; phylum Basidiomycota; class Agaricomycetes; order Polyporales; family Gelatoporiaceae; genus Obba; species Obba rivulosa. Next base: position 104,967 of record KV722351.1, read on the forward strand.
CGTGCACGGCCCTGCGCAGAGAGTGGCAAGGGCTCTGCGGTTTCCGGCGGGGACATAGTCGTAGATGGGAGCGAAGCTGCCGTGCTGGGCGGGGACGCTAGCGTCCGCTGCGCATACTCTGGTCTGTGGCTCTGGTCCGAAGGCATAGTGTCGGGTGCGGCGTAGGCGAAGTCCGGTGAGATATATGCGTGGGCGGACGGAGCCTGCGCGCCGTCCGACGTGCCTAGCGGGAAGGTGGACGTCGCCGGGGGAATAGGGGGAAGCGGAGGACGAGGGGAGTGCACAAGGTTGGGTGTCGAGGGGTACACCGCGCCGGGCGGTGGGGGATGCGACGGCAGGTGTGATTGTGTTGCAGGGGGAGAGGGCAAAGTTGCGAATGTTGTCGAGTGCGACGCCGGGTACGCAGGCGAGGAAGAAAACGATCGAACGTGAGGGGTGGCAAACGGGCCCGGCGCGCGTGGTTGCGGCTGCGGCTGCTGGCCCTGCACATTCACAGCGGGCACAGGTGGCTTTGGCAGTGGTCTTCTCGCAGGAGCGGGCCCTCGTCCCTGCCCCTGCCCTTGTCCTTGTCTCTGCGGAGGTGTGCCCAACCCCAAGCCCACCGAGCTCGGCGCCGTTCTCGGGCGGGCGGGCCAGCGCCCATCCTCGCGCGAGGCACCTGCGGGCGGCCCCGCGCTCGTGCTGGGCACGGCGGGCGACATCGCGGACGGGAAATCGTGCGTCGCGGTGAAGAGCGGGCCGGGGTTCGGGACGGTGCTCGAGGAGGGGCTATCCAGGAACAGCGGGCCGGGGCTCGAGCGCGCGCTCGAGCTTGCGCTCGTACTCAGCGGCGGGGGCGGCAGCGAGAGGTTCGCGATGGTGAATGGGTACGGGTGCAGCTCGGCGCTCGCGGGGGTGCGGCGCGAGCCCGAGCCAGACGCGGACGCGGAGGTAGGCCCAGACCACATGCTCTGCACCTCATCGAGCATGTATGCGGGGACGGGCGAGTGCAAGGAGGAAGGGGAGGCTGGGTAGGCGGGGGCAGGGCTGCGCGCGCGCGCATCGATGTACTCGGGCGCAGGCGAGTACGCGGGGGCGCGTTCGTGTTCTTTTGCCTTGGATCGCTTGCCGGGCAGCGACTTTCCGGGCTGGGGCTGGGGCGCTGCGACTTCTGCTTGTTGCAAGGGAGGGGGGGAGGGGTCAACCGGGCTGTCGCCGTCCTCTGAGCTGACCTGTATTGTCTCGAGCCACCGGCGCACGCCCTCGCTATCCCCGCCCTCGCGTCCCGTCCCGTCCTCTAAACTCTTTTTCGAGCCAACCGATATGCCCAGCCCGAGTCCTAGCAGCTTGGCCGCACCGGGCGGGATGTCTCTCAGGGTGCTCTTTCCTGCCCGTTTTGCATGTGCGTCTCGCTCGCTTTGCGGGGCTTCTCCCACAGCAAGGGTCGTAAGCGCCCGGTTCCGTGCGCCCATTTCGCGCCCCGCGATATCAAACCCTGCGAGTTCGTATTCCTCCAGCCCACGTGCGATGCCCGCGGTGGCCGGGCGGTCGAGCCACTCCTGCACACCGGTGACGAGGAGCAGTGCGCTCGCGAGCAGGTGCTCGAGCACGTGTAGCGAGATGCCTGCGTGGGAGGCGGCGGCAGAAGCGGGTGAGGAAGAGGATGGCGAAGAGGATGATGGGGTGGGGATAAGCGAGTGCAGGATGCGCAGCTTTGGCGAGACATTTGGCGGCATGTCCAGAATCGCGAGCGGTGTTTTAAGCGCGGGCGTAGTACACTACGCGCGATCAGAGACGGAAGCAAATCTAGGAGGGCGGACTTACGTGGTAGGCGTTGCCCGGGACAATCTTCCACTTGAGTGTGTGCGGGTATTGCGGGATCTCGAATTTGCGGGTGCTGCAGGACAATCAGCGCACGCCGTGAGATGAAAATATTGGCACTCACGCAACATTACCGAGCGAATTTGGGCGCAGAAAATCCTCCGCCGACCTCCATGCACCGTCGCCGAGCTGGACCTCGCGCCCCGACCGCCCGCGGCGCTCGACTCGAGGGGGCCATCGCACGCGCGCGACCCTTGTTGCGGCGCCTGCGCCTGCGTCGAGGCGGTAGAGCGCCGTGAGGTCGCGCACGGTCTCGGAGAGGTAGAGGGGGGCCTTGGTTGCGGCGTCCACGATGACCGCGTCGAGAAAGGAGTGCGCGGTGAGCTTGAGGGTGAGCAGCGTGGTCGGGCGCGCGGGGGCGGGGGCGAGCGGGGAGGAGGCCATGCTGCCAGGGTGGGAGCGGGTGCGGTCGAAGAGGCGGAGACGGAGGGACGGGGAGGAAAAGAGGGACGAGGCTCGGGTGGAGGCGAGAGAGGGCGCGAGGGAGACGCGGTGGTCGCGCTTGCGGTCGCGGTCGCTGTCGCTGATGTCGGGGCTGGCGGGCTGGTCGGGGGCGGGTGGGTCGAGGACGAAGGGGGTGATGGTGTGCTCAGGAGGCCAGGAGGGCATCGCTGCAGGCGGCGGGAGCAGGAGACGTGCACGGCCTCACTGGCTCTGGCGCGGATTGGCAATGGATATCGCCCGCGTCTGGGACGGTGTTCCTGACGGTCAGGACGCAGGAGCACGCGTTGCTGGCAAGCTGGCTACAATTACATAAAGCCTCGTCCAGCGACGCCCACGCCGATGCTGCGAACGCCCAGCGACGCAGAGCTCCCATCGGCTCCGCCCCAGCGCCCACCGCCACCGCCTGCGCACTCCACCACGCCTGTCGCTCTAGCTGTTCGTCTCGACGCGGGCTCTCGCTGGCACCTCGCTGCTCACGGTGACGAACAACAGCTGCAAAGCGGCGTGATGGGCTGATGGATCTGCGCCCTCGCCCGCCATTTGGGGTTCCCCTGATCCGTCCTCCCCGCGCGCTGCCTCGCGCTGCACCCTCGGCAGCCCTCGGCCCGACCCCCGCGCGCGAGACGCAGTCCCGGCCGGCGCACGCCGACCCTCCGGCAGGGCCCCGTGACGTCCCCGGGACGCGTACGAGCTCTTTCTCTCGCGTCCACGACCGTCGCGTCTCGCTTCTGCACTCGGGGCTCTACCATCCCTTGTACTCTTCTCCACCTTTGTGCCTGATATACCACATGTCTACCGACGCGACAACCCCTTCGTGAGCCTTGTTTAGCCGCCTGTGTTGTTTCGCCGCTGACAGTGCTCCACGCGTCTCCTTGACCTGCATTCGCCACAACCAGGAACACCACTTCCGGTGCGCACGCACCTGCCCCTGCCGACGCCAAGGGCAAGGGCAAGGGCAAGTACGTCGAGGACACCAGCATGGAGGAGGAGGAGGAAGAAGAGGACGACGAAGATGAGGATGAGGACGACGATGACGAGGAGGAAGAGGAGGAAGAGGAAGACATGGAGGAGGTTCGTGACCGCGTTTCTGCTGCATTGACGCGTCTACTCACGCGCGCACCCTCGTTTACTCCTGGTGCTTTTCTCCTCGACCCGCGCCCACCTGCGTCAACAAAATTCCTTCACGGCGTGCTTGGCGCTTGCTCCACGCAACTAGGACGATCTCGGCGAGGTTGACCCGTCCGCTATTATTGGCGGCCGGCGCACGCGCGGAGTGCGTGTCGACTACACGTCCAAGGAGGCGCTTGCGCGTGCGGGGCTTACCGGACAGGACGACGACGACGAAGACGAGAGCATGCGCCAGGACTGAGCCACACCCCCACGTCGCGTCCAGAGAAACCCGTGGGGCGTTGCTAGCTTTCTTGTTGTCTTAGACCAATGTATCCCGCAAAATCGGTGCCCACTTGTACTGCCAGCTGGCATTTGTAGCCGTGAAGCAAGTAGTTATGCTCTCTGCTGTGGCAGATGAGAACAGTCATTCAGAGGGATCTTTGAGCGATCTTCGTGTCCGATGGACGTTAATGTTCAGCTACTTACAAGAGTTGCCTTTCTGGGACGTGCGACGATCCAGGTTGGCGACGCAACGCCGCTGAATTCGGACGCTGGAATTGGACTAATTGTTCATCTTTTCAGGCAGCGAACGCACGGTCAAACGCCTCACGAACTTTCCATTGGCACGTCATCGTCTGGCCGCCTTCTAGGCTCCCTTCTTCAGGCGACCTGCCCTCTCGTGCTCGTGTTCAGCAGCTTCTTTCCAGGCCGGTTTCTAATTGTCCTCAGGATCTGCATTGCCTCCACTGACCAGGAATCTGGCGGCTGCTCGTCGGCGACGTGAGAAATGGCCTGGCCCTTTCTCATCTATCTTTGTCCGCCGACGGTCTATCTTTATCCTACAGGTCACAGCTATAGATACCCGTGGAACGGTCCGCCCACTGCGGACTATGGATGGGGCGCACATAGGGTCCGGTTCGTCTCTGGCATTGCAAACCGCTCGACAGGTTCCTGGCTTCCCGACCCACCTCGATCTCATACACCAGACTTTCCGTGCGATGTATTTCGGGTCGGCGTGACACTGGGGACGGGCGCTCGCATGCTCGCCGCTAGGAGGGCAAGGTCTCAGCGGCCGCGTCATGTCCTGCCGCTTGGTGCTAGAGACCGATGAGGGCTAGTCACGGAATCAAACTACTCGTGCTGACGCGCCTTGCTTTGGAGAATTTACAGTCTATCTCGTTAGCGGATCCCGATCTCCTTCGCAGGAAGGCGTCAAGTGCCTGGCCAGATGCGGCGTCCGTAACGGGCAGATTAGCACCAGCTGGTCCTTCTCGATCACCTGGCTATCACCGCGCACGGCCGACGTCAGTCCTAGCAGGGCTGGCGGTGCCTCACGCTACGCTATCAGCTTGGAAGACAAGTCTCTGTCGCCCGCGGTTCATTTGCGCTCTACCCGCATGCTCTAGCGTTCACATCTGACTGCAGCACCGGACGAGAAATTCTCCAAGCATCGTCCTAGCAGATCGGCATGAAACGCGGGGCCTCGCCCGAGAAGCTGCAATATGAGCGATAATATGAGTCGCGAATACATGCTGCGAACCCTTATTTGACTGTCATCATGACTTCCGATGGATGCCGGTCTGCCCACATGGCTATGGAACGTCCGATGCTGGTGCATCCTCGGCTGTACTTGTCAGTGGGTGTTGGACGAAAATGGCATGCTCGACGGGGAGAACAATTAATGTGGGCGCTAGAAGGTACGAAGGATGGCTGCGGTGAGGCTTCGTGAGCGCAAGCGCCAGCCTGACCAGGGCTGTGGACGACCTTGTGACGATGGTGCAGCCCCTGCGACATGGGCGCCCCCTCGCTCCTCCTTCCCGCTGATATCCACCCGATCGAGTTCTGCGAGTGGCGATGCCTTATGTACGCATGACGCCTGGCTCGAGCTCGCGGGAGAGGGTGGAGCTCCCGCGCTTCTCCCACCTGACTTCCTCCCAGCGAGCACTCGTTCCGAGACGCGCATTTCAGGAGATTTGACGGCGATTCAGAGCGCGAAGCTGCAGAGAGGCATAATCATGGGAGCGGCGCTGCAACACCGTCCGAACCAGACCGCGACGACTTCGCTGTCCAGCGATGAATGGTCCGTACGTCTTGCAGCCTCCCCTTCCGAATTCGAGCTCAGATGCTGGGAAGCAGAAGCCGCCACCCGGGACCGCTTCCCCGCAAACCCGCGACAGTGTCCTGCGCCCGCGCCTTTGGGAGCCAGCCTCGGTGTATCACCGAGATGAACAACGCAGCGCATGCCGCGCAGCGAGAAGATCTATTGCGACCCACGGGCGACACCTGCCCATCCCCGTCGCCGGGCGCGGGGCCTCCGGAGGAGCCTTCGCGCCGCCATATATCCTCGCGTTCCGCGTTTTTGTCCACGCCTCCGCCTCGCACCCCGGGTCTCCTGCACTCTAGCCCACCTCACCCGACTGCAGCATGGACCCCGCCCTACAGGAGCGTGCCCTCCCTTCCCCGCCCGCCGCAGACGTGCCGGAGCCGCCATCCAGCCGCGAGGACTCGGTGCCGCGCGCGACGGTCTCTAGAAAGCCCGCGCCGTCTGGCATCCTCAGGACCTCGTCCTTCGCCACCCCGACGTCGCCCGCAGGACCGTCGCAGTTTCCGCCGAACTCGCCGCATTCGCCGTATACGCTGTCGCCCGTCGAGATGTCCACCCTGGGCGTCGCGCCGCCACCGATCATCGCCATGACGGGCCCGAGCAGCCAGGAGTCGCACTCGGATAGCAATCCGGATATACCCCATGCGCGGCCGCCGGCGCGCACCGGCGAGCGGTCGCCCACGCAGCGGTCGCCCACGCTGCAGCCGCAGGTGCCGCAGGTCCACGTACCCATGAACCTGCCGCGGGACCGGAACGACCTCCGCGCGCCGCTCGAGAGGAACCTCAGCTTCACGGGGCAGGGCCCGCGCCCGAACTCGCTCTACTTGGGCAACCCGACCGCCCCCCCGCGCCCGCCGTCGCGCGCAGCGAGCTTCACTGGCGGGCGCACGCATTCGCGCCGGGATCTGAGGGCGTCTGCACACTCGTTGCACAGCGTGCGGGGCAACTCGCAAGGAGGTGGAAATCCGTATGTCCCGAGGGAGGCGCTGGCGCGCCAGCAGTCGGTGGTGGACTGGATCGTGCCGCCACCGCCGCCGGCGGGGGGGCCGCCCGGTCCTGGGAGTGTTGGCTCGGCGGACACGGTGCGTGTCCTGTAGTCGTTTGCAGACGGACACAGTCATCTGATGAAGCATCTGCGGCTATGTAGCAGCGAGAACGGACGGTAGACGCGCGGCTGCGGCCGACGCTTATCCACGCAAACGACGAGCTGGCGAAGGCAAGGGTGAAGGGTCAGTCGCGCTTTCTGCGGAGAGCCATTCATCTCTGACTCCGCCGCTCTGGACAGCGAGGGCGACCGGGCTCGCCATCAATATCGCCATCGGGATCGAGGTCCTCCTCGGTGCGCTGACAACAGGGATCGCAGCAGCGGTGAACGGCCATGACGTACGTTCCCTCTCATATACCGGTGCCGCATACTGATGGCCGTGGCGCACCACAGACCACGACTGTGATTGCTGTCCTTGGAGGCCTGTCCACGCTCGCCGCGTCGTACCTCGCGCGCTCGCGGGGGACCGGGCAGCCGGAGGCGAGCATCCTGCGCTGCAGGGACCTCGAGAACTTCATCCGAGATTTGGAAGGGTTCATGCTCGACTATGGCCCATATACTGGCACGGAATACGACCTTATGGTTGCGCACTACCGGCGCCGCTTCGAGGAGGTGCTGGGGAACGTTCGGGAGGATGGCAAGCCGGGGAAGGAGAAGCCGCGCAGTGATCCGCCACAAGCGGATGTGTCGACGCAAAACGGTGTTCTGCCGCAGAACGGTGCTCTGCCGCAAAACGGGTTTCTGCCGCAAGCTGGTATTCTGCCGCAAACCGGCGTTCCTCAGCAAGTTAGTATGGCGCCGCAGGCCACATATCCGCCGCAAGCAAACCAAATGGTGATGCCCGATATAGCTGCCGCACTGGCAACCGCTCTGCAGCGTGGTCTGCAAACACAGCCGGATGGATCGGCGATACCTGGAATTACTGTGCCCATAATATCTCCCGCAGTGATGCCTGGATGAGCAAGTGCTCCCTTCTGCAGATGGATTGATCTCTACTGCGCAGTCGTATTCCTCGCTGGGATACCCGCAGCAGCCAGCGCGGTCTTCTTAGTTGGACCTCGGACTCGCCTCTACTCCTGGCACTGCTCTCATTCCTAATCTTGGCTGGGGGCTGGGTGGTGATAAGCTTATGATGGACTGGGCTTAGATCGGAGGCTTCGGATATCATCGCTGTATCATACAAATCTCTCACCTTGTGTCAAACGCGGCTCAGTGCAATGGTGTAGCTGAGTACCGATCAGAAAAATGGGCGATCGCGACGCATCTCCTTGATTCACCTATGAAGACAGTGCAGATTCAATCAGAGTCCCAGCGCGGTCAAATAGGCCATGTTCCTGAAGTATATCCCGCACGAGTAATTCCTACTGTTTCCGCAACGAGTAACAGCTGTTTTCATAATGATAAGCACGCACTCACGAAGGATTTATTCATGGGCAGAGTCCTGGCTGACCTTCGGAAATCTCCCCGATCGGCTGCCCCCCTGGCCCAAGGACATCCCGTGCTGACGGCTGCTGTCGTAGCAGGCTTTCCCGAGAGTCCGACGAACTCCGCCTGTGTGTACTTAGTTCATCGGCAGGGCGTATGTATCGTTGCAGCCACGACTTCGTGAGCTACGAGAGCGGGGGAGGGCATCGAGCTGCAACTGAAGGTATCAAGCGTTTGGTAGCCCCACGTTAGCAAATGCTCTCCTCCCAGGGGCTTGCGCGCCCGCTTTTGAAGGCATTGACTCTCGGATAATTTAGCGTTTTTCTTGGGGTTAGAAGACGCTCAGAAAATCTTTCCTGGCGGATTTGGGCTTAGGTAGTTCTAACAAATTTTTCATTTACAGAACCCTCGGAGCAAAATTGTGGCTTGATATGAAGTCATGGCCACAACCATACCGATCATTACAGATATTTGCTAAACTACAGGCCGGTCTGGAAAAGTTTCGGTTTAGCGAACTTTCAAATTGTGGCGGAAAGGTATACCGCGAGCTACAGCGAGCCTATAGTACCTTGGGCATGCTTTTCTCTCAGGATATCGTGACTTTTCCTGGTCGTGATCATTTCTCCGTTTTGCTAGAGTTCAGGAACAAGTTAGATGGTGGGGAGACCATGAATTGTGGAGTTTCGGCGTCTCCCCAGCACCAGCTCGCCGGAAGGCTCGGCGGCGGAAGGCACAAGCTTCCTGTCTACAACAAAATGCACAACCACTCTTCAAGATTACTAAAATATTTATACGACTTATCAAATGACAACGCTGAGGGCAATCGTACTGTGCAATCTTCTCAGATATACTTCGTCTGGGTCTGAGGCCAGCCCCAGCCTCCCAGGCTCGCAAGGTGCGGAGCGCCTTAGTTTTCAAAGTCCACTAGGCCGAAACTTTCCCAGACCTGCCTATAGTTTAGCAAACAGCTGTATGACAGTCGTTTTCATATCGATAGGCGCGTGCTGCGCAAAAGATACACACAGGCGGAGTTTGGCGGACCCTGGGGAAAGCCTGCCGAACTGGCGGCACCGAACATGGCAGCGACGCGGGACATCGACCAGTGGGCCTTCAACCAATGGGCTTCTGTTGCTGATGTCCCGCTGAAAACTCCGTCTGTACATACTTTTCTGAAGAGGCGCCTATCGATATGAAAACGGCTGGAAAGCAGCCGAAATACATACGTACAGTACGTAAGTATTGCAGCTTGAGCTCGCGTCGTAGACTCGCAAACCAGTCGATAGGCTGCGTCGCTCCCCTCTGACTCCCAGCCACCTCAGCCACTTCGCCACAGATCGATACCCGATCTACCTCCCGAAACGGCAGTTGGAGTTTGAACAGAGAGGGCGCGGTCTCGGTGTTAACGCCGTGAGTGGCGGACTTCGAAACCGAAACAGCTGGGAACGAGCCCATCGAAGAGCCACACCAAGGGCGCGCAGGTACATAACATACTTGACATTAGCTTTATTAGTTGAATTGCGATTCTGTGCAAGTCTCGCGAATCACCACATATGTATGTGCCGCCAACGACGTGTTCCATTACAGCAAACAACTACGGACTACAAGCCTACACTTCACCGCGCGCTCACCAACCGTACACCATCTTTCATCAACCCGAAGGGAAAAAGACGAAGCACAACCGGGAGACTGCGACTGGCAAACGTGCAACTAGCAGACCAAGGAGAAACTGCGAGGAGAGTGTCGAGGAGATGGCGAGTACAGTATCCGAGAGAGATGGGGAGTGAATAGTGGTACAGAGATAGGGCGAGAAAATTGCGACGAGACTGGTCCGATAAATACGACGAGATAGTATAGTGAGATGATAGCAGAGAATAACGGCCATAGGGAACCTTCTACCCAACCAAAGGAGACCACGTGTGAAGACCAAACGGAGCGCTCAGAACACACCAACCGCAGAGCCAGCTGGAGGGACAGTGCCGGGTTCCCAGGTACCGAACTCCAAGTTGAGGTCCAGCGCCGACGGGAAGTCAATGCCCGCATTTTGATCCATGTCCAAATTGAAGTCGAGGTCTAGCCCAAGGTCGACAGCCCCTACGGCGGCATCGCGGCGAACATCTGGGAGCATGTTCAGCAGCCTCTGCATCTCCGCCTCGTCGCTCCAGCCTTGCCGCGAGGGAGGAGCAGCTACGGGTCCGGTGGGCGAGCGCTCCGCAGGGAGTGTAGGAGCGCAAGCAGGCAGAGATGCCGACGCGGGCGCAGGAGACGCCGCGAGGATCTCGCGGAAGAGGTCGTCCATCGCGCTTTCGTCCACCGCAGAGGCTGTCGCTTCGTCAGCGGGAGTGCTGACGGGCGGAGGGAATTGGGTGGCGGAAGTATCGATGTCGAATTGGATCTGAAGAAGGTTGGTGTGGGAGAGAGGGTGCTGTTGACTATGTGACGAGGACGGCGACGGCCCACCCGCTGCTGGGGCACCGAAGATAAAAGAGGGGCATCGGTGGTCGCCACCCGTGCTAGGTGGCGAGTGGGATCGAAGTCGTCAAAGTCGAAGTCAAACAACGGAGTAGTTGTGCTTGGTGTTGAGGGGGCGGGGGAAATGGGGAAGACGGGAGATGGAGGGACGAGGACCGGGAAAGTGGTAGTTGGCGGCTGCGCGGAGGGAGAAGTTGATGTCACAGTGGAGGAAGGCGTTGAGGATGCGGATGAAGAAGACGCAGAAGAAACTGAAGGGATATTCAGCGGCAGACCCGATGCCGCCAATGCCTTCATGACGGCGTCCCAGCCCGTCTCGAGCGTCTTGATCCTCTCCTTCAACTCCTGGTTCTCACGTTCTCGCGCACGGTCCCGTTCGCGTTCCTCCACCCTTGGGTCTTCTGAGCGGGAAAGCTCCGCGAGGCCCATGCCTGCGCGGAGCTGGCGGTTCTCCTCCTCGAGCTCGGCGACCCGGCGCTCGAGGTATGTAAATTGGGCTTTGCGCCGGTCGCGCGAGTTCTGCGCGGCGATGCGGTTGCGGTGTGCCCGAGCCTCCCTACGCTCTTCTGGGGTGATGCCTGTGCGAGAGCGCTTGCGCGGTGGGCCGTTAGGATGAGACTCTGCTTCTGGCGATGCTTCGGGGGACTGCGATCGGGAAACAGACTCGGCCGGGGGCGACGGGAGGGCAAGTTCGTTGTCGGCGGGGCGCTTCATTGTTCAACGTAGGGTATACGTGGTGGGAGTGAAACGAATGAAGGCTGGTCTTGTATGAGGAGGAGAGACTGCGCTTAGCCGCAGGGTGTACGTGGTGGTCGTGAAGAAAGAGCAGCTCCCGCAGCAGCCACGTATCTCTTTTCTGTTGGTCCCTGTTTGCTCCGCATCATCTTTGCTGACTCAGCGCGTTCCCTCCCGCCACCGGCTACCCCGCGCCGCCGCCGCCTGCTCCCAACGCTGCGAATTCCTCCACCGCCGACGGAAGCTCATCATGGGCAAAAAAAACAAGGAGCATACCCCAGTGGTGAACCTGAATAGTGTCACAAACCGCGACATTATCCAGCGCATGAATTTCCTCTACCAAGCAAGTGCATACCTCAACTCGATCAGCCCTGCTCGCGGCCCACAGCCCAGCGAGTCTCGTATCAAATCCCTGCCTGCTCAGGATGACACCGGCTCTTCTCAGGCACAGCCGTCCGCGGGTAAGCAGAAACGTCTCGAGAAGCTGCGCATGCGACACCCGACCACAGCTCACGAGCTGGCCCGGAGCTACGTCAAATCCATGCGCAGCATCGGGCAAAAGACCACCGTCAAAATGTCCGTCTACCAGTTTCTTGTGTATACATTATGTTTAAACTGATAAATTGCAGGGATCCCGCGGTCAAACGCACGTTGTGCAGAAAGTGCGACGTTGTGCTTATCCCAGGCGCCACAGCGACCGTGCGAGTGAAGAGTGAGCATACCCCGGCATGTCTTTGACAGTTCTAACCGTGCCTGTATTCTGGGTACCTTCACAGCATCGTCCTCTCACGGACATATAATGTGTTATACATGCATGTCATGCAAGACCACTCGCCGTATCCCTGCACCGCCTATTCTCGACCCCAGCGGACCATCAGAAATCGCAGCTTCAGAAGCACCGCTAGCTGTTCAGATGCGGCCAGATTATCTCGCCCCTCCGTCAGAGATGCCAATGGACACAACACCGGACGCAGTAATGGGAGACGCAACACCGGCCGCTCAGGTTGTCCGTCCCAAGAGCAGTTCGCGCAAGCGGAAGAAGTCTCCACTATCGCGTATACCTCCATTATTCGAGAGGAAAGTCGGGCATGTTGTCTTTCGCGGGAATGCGCAGCTGGATGATGAGATGGTGGGCTGGGGCTATAGTGTCTGAGGTTCTGTTAATCTACATCATTCCACTGATGTATCCAATTGTACGATTTTCGACTGAAATTCCAGCATGTCTGCCCTACTCTGCCCTACCGTGGTACGAATGCCGATTCATACAAGCTCGGAAGTACGGATCATCCACGCCAACCTTAACTGCACCACCACATTCCCTTGCTTGTAGGTTGTGGCATACACTGGGCATCACCCGATGTTTCGACCCGGGACATGCCGATCACACTGTGAGAATAGGACATCTGAACTCAGTGTGTGCAGAGTTAGGGAAATCCTGAGTACATGCTGAGATCCAGGCACATCTTGGGAACATGTCAGTAGATGCGGAGTACATAGAGAATTTCGAGCAGATTTTGACTGTACACAGCATGGCCTATGTGCGGAAACTATAAGTACACATGCTCTATTCTCACGATGAAACCAACATGTGCCGGGTTGAGACATCGGGTGATGCCCACGGTGATGTGTACCAAGTCATCGTCCTGCTGACACTCCCGAACTAAGAGATGTACGAGGTAAATTTGCCTAGTATATGAGATCTGGAGCTCGTATTGTGTCACTCGTCTAGCATGATTGTGGGCCCAGATTGGCCGAGATCGGATTCGAAGTCCCTGACGGAGTCTTAATTTACGTTAATGAATTTGCTGATACGAGGAGGAAGCAGAAACATACAGCTTGCATAATATCCACGCGTATCTTGGATCGCAAACCGAAAGATATCGTCCCTGGGGAGGACATCCACCTGAAGTGTTCCATCTCCTAACGAGCCTCACATTAGTATACGAGGTACTACATCAAGTAATACGTATTTACCTGGTTTGAATGGAAGCTGGGAGTGACAAAACTCCAGTCCATGCGTCGCACAGAATATTTTGACCATATAGTCTTCTTCATCCACACAGACGAGCCATCTCCCATCAGGTGCCACTGCTAATAGACGACGTCGACTGGAGGGCTTCTACAAAGAAGATATTGAGCACTTCCGGACATGATCTCAATATATCGCTTACCATGAAATTTACTAGGGGAGCAAAGGCTTTGACTACGTCTGCTTTGCCTTGAAACAACGGACGCAGGTTGTAGCGGAGAATTTTCGTGCGTCCTTGTAGGAATAGAGTGTAGCCGTCGACTGTGAGTGCCATAGATGATACCTCGGATTCCGCGAATCCGAGATTCTTCAGCAAAATCGAGTGAACCGAGTGAACCTCCGGCCGCTGATATTCAGTAGGAATCGCCACTTGAAGAGCGTGCCTGCAGCAGCGAGCACACACACGGGGCTCCTCCGAGCAGCATATTACCATCTTCTCCACGGTCCCATTGCAATCCTTACAGCACCATTCGATTGGCACTGTCAGTCGTTTAGTATCCTCTCTAGCTGGCCTGCGTGTGGACGTGCCAATGTGACCGTGCCCACTCTCCATATCGAAAAGTACGGTTTTGTATGGAAATGAACACGTATGCATCATGAGGTACCCTGAGCGTGGTGACCAAGATATGGAAACGGGCTTCTGCTTTTCTATAATTGACATCAGCCGCGTCAGTTCCTTGACTCTATGGTCGGGGTGAGCGGCCTGATCAACTTCTTGCTCAATCTGCTGTTCCAGTCAATTTCAGACCCTCAGATGTGGTGCGTCACTTTCACGGACCACACGCATCTCCGATTGCCAGAAGTTCGCTTGAGATTCTCCTTCGGCCATCTTCGCGAAGATCTGCGATTTTGGTCACTATCCGATGCGAAAGCGTGGTATATTATGCTCACGGACCTCACGCGTCTCTGATTCCACGAATTTCGCTTGAGGTTCTTCGCTGGCGAGCTCCATAAAAATCTGCGATTTTGATCACTACCCGACGTGAAAGTGTGGTTCATAACGCTCACGGACCTGACATATCTTCAGGTCCATGGACTCCGATTGAGGTGGTCTATCGGCGTACAGTATTGCCCTCAAGATCTGCGATTTTGGTCGATATTCGATGCGAAAAAGGTAGTGCATTGCGCTCACGAACTTCACGCATTACCAGGTGCGTCAACTCCGATTGAAGTTCTGTTCTCATGGCACAAGGGTGCAACGCAAGATGCTCGCGTATCTCACGCCATGAATCTTGAAGTTCTATAATAGTCATCATTTCCTTGAAGATCTGCGATTTTAGTCAGCAGCCGACCCGAAAGTGTGGCGTATTATGTTCATAGACCTTATGCCTCTTCAATTGCATGAGCTTCGCTTCCGATGCTTGGTCGATGATCTTCCGGAAGGTCTGCAATTTTGGTCAGTATCTTACTGAAAGTGTGGCGCATTACATTCACGAACGCGGAGTATCATCCGCCGTGAGAGGCCCCATCTAGACTTTGCGTCGGTCTTCGTTTTCTTGAAGATCTGCGATTTCGATCAGTACCCGACGCAAGCACCGTAGCATATCATGGCCACGGACATCGTAAAGATGTTCAATGTGTATAGGCCCGCCTATAGAAATCTTCCTTTGGCTGATCGCAGCCGACAGTTGCTTAGTTAATGACTTGATGATGGTCCTAGAGGCAACGTTCCAAATCTACAACTCCGGTCAGTGTCTGTCACGAACAGTGTGGTAAATGATGCTTACGAACCTGGATATCCCATGTTCTCAGGTTCTCAGAACTCTGACCTATCCGGGAAGATCCGTTGTGGCAGCCGTAGATTGCAATGTAATATCCATCTGGGCTGAAACATCTCACTCTAGCGTTGGAATTGCTGCAGTCGGGAGTCCTGCAAGGATCCATTAACCATGGCGTACTTCGGCTTTATTTGCAACGCACAATGCAACGTGGTGAACACGCGAATAGATGACATCGTCGTATTGGTGTGTATAATAATGGCCAGTCGGCGCCGCCAAGTATGATCCCGCGAAGTTAAACTTCTTCGCCCACAGTGAGGACACATGTGTCGGTAGGCTCGTTAAACTTAGTCGCATTAGCCGAACTGATTGCGAACTTGCTTACCGTGATGACATTTTATAACCGTCGTCGTACAACAATACCTTCATCCGTGCACATGACATTCCATTCTCCTTCTCGCAGCACATGTCATAACAAACATGATTGGGTGCTTGCACGTTTATTGATTTAACGACATCTAATATGAACTAAATGTTGAATATTATATCACATCGCTGACAAGAACAAACTGACCAACTGCCCAATCCGAAACCCCGAGGTGCACAGCCGAAGGCCAAAGTACAGTAAGGAACTTTGCGATTTCGCTGACATTTTCGTCTTGAATCTCAGAGTCCATAGATATCAATTCGAGATAAGGGATTTCCCAAATGGACGGCATGCGTGACTCGAGAAGCCATATGAGCAAGGTTCGAAGGTTCACCAGTGAGAAGCCTCGAAGCAGAAGTCTCCTCAGGGGTGGTCTTGCAACTGGTCGTTTAGCAGATGACGGGGTCGCAGGTACGACAACATTCGGTCCGCTCCATGTTATCCTGTTCATGCGGAGATCAGCTAAGCTTTGCAAATTCGATAATATATGCCGGAGGTCGCTGAAAGCACGGAATGTGCAATCATACAGAAAAAGTTGCGTTAGCGACTTCGCTTGGCCCATAAGGATGAAGTAGGTCGAATGTGGTCTGCACTTCGTCCAATCCATATGAGCAAATTTCATGACCCGCATTGTATCCATGCGTGCGCCGAAAAGAGAAGGCACAATATGCCAGTATGGGTCCCCCTCTTCCTGAATGACTTCTATAGAGTATAGGGAATCGAGCTGCTGCTTGGTGTGTGAACATGTCGCGATCACATCGACGGTCCGACGATCGTGTATCCAGAAGCTCGTGTACAACAAGTGTCGACAGCGAGGTGACCAGTTCTTGCACACTAAAGCGCACTTGCAAAGCGATGGAGGGTCGTTCCATAGGTGGTCGAGGGCACGTTCTTGTGCCTCGATGGGTAAGGGGGGCGTCATGGCGGTTGGAACCCAAGAGATGGTCGAATGAGACGCTGGGCGAAGGCTATTCGAGTGGTAGGCAAATGCTATGCAATGCCACATAAAATTATATTTGGAACATGGTGTCCACGCATTGCACATGTCAAAGAGCATCTTCTCCGCATTACGAGCCACGGAACTCTCGAGCTGTAAGGACCCCAGACGAATGGATCCGAACACGAGGACATCTATATGCAGTCAAGGAGTACAATACATTGGTGGTACATTGGTGGAGGCTGAAATGTGGGTCATCAAGCTGAGTAGCTAGACTTTTATATCGTCAGGACTTGAAACTTAGCATCCGATAGTAGTTACGAATCCAGCTTCAGCGCCTAGGGACAGACGCGTCAGGACACGCGACTCAGCTGGGGCAGTACTGGCATTTCACGTGTGCCCCCTGCGCACTACTTTGCTGTCGTCGCATTCCTCTGCAATCACTCTCCCGACATGAGCAACCCACAGGCAGCGCGTCCATCTTTCGCGTCCAAAATCGCCTTCGAGGCCCTGGGAGTCGAGTCGGGCGACGAGAGCGAAGAGGAGCTCATCGAGTCGACGCCATCTCCCGCGGCGGAGAGGTATGTGTTCCTGCACATCCGCCACTAAGCTGTGTCACGAGCCCTGAGTTGCAGGCCTTCAGCCGACCCGCCCAAGCCCTCAAAGTCTGCCATCAAGAAGGCCAAGGCCATTGCCCGCCAGGAGAGGCTGCAGCAGGCAAAGGCGTTGCGCGCTGCGCAGAGGGCGCAGGCCGCCGCACAAAATGCTCGTCTTGCCCAATCTTCTCCCTCAGTGCCAGAAGCTCCTCATCCGGAATCCGGAAGTCTTTCTGACTCTGTGGTAGTTGTCGAGATACCACAGGATGAGTCCGTGCTGCCTCCCGAGGGTGTCCAAACAGAGCCACTGGCACCTCTGGCTCCAAAGGCAAATGGCGCAGCGCACACAGAGCCGGAGAGGAAAGAAGAAGCACACGCCCCTCTCGCAAATACGGCTGCTGTCTCTTCAATTGTTCCTCCATCTGCCAGCATCGCGCAAGACGAGCCGGTACCCCAGCCCGAACTCGCGGAGGAGGCACCAAAGTCCATAGCGAAATACACAAATGGGCATGTAAATGGCGATGCGAAGACTAAACCAGAGAAGCAAGAACAAGTCAGTCAGCAGGGCTCCGAGCAGGTGACGAAACGCCAGAACATGCTGACGAGGACGCTGTGGACGTTCATCATGATTGGCGGATTCATTCGTGAGTGGCCTGTTTCCCGAAAATTGCCAGAGCTATTCAGGTCATAGCAAATGCCTGTTACGTGGAATTGCGGGCCTTCAGACCTCTTCTCATAATATGGATCATCCCACTGACTTGGCCTTGTGCTCGATAATTCGTAGTGCTCCTTCTCATGGGCCATGCGTACATGATCGCGCTCGTCATGCTCTGCCAAACGATGGTCTACCGCGAGGTCACCTCGCTGTTCTCCTTGAAGAAGCGTGGCTCGGACGAGGAAGTCGCCGGGCGGGATCCTTGGAGCAAGACTCTGAACTGGTACTTCTTCGCGGTCACGAACTACTTCTTGTACGGAGAGAGCATCATCTACTACTTCAAGGTACGTCCAGCTGCAATTGCCGTGGCGCTCAAGCTCGAGCTAAACATTGCGCAGCACATCGTGTTTTCGGATCCGCAGCGCACAGTGTTCGCGATGAACCACCGCATCATCAGCTTTACGCTGTACACGATCGGCTTCGTTGGCTTCGTGCTCTCGCTCAAGCGTGGCTATTTGAAGCAGCAATTCGGGCTCTTCTGCTGGGTCCACATGACCCTGCTCCTCATCGTCGTCTCTAGGTCCGTCCCTCCCCTTCTGTCCTTACTCAGCTAACCTCGCACAGCCACTTCATCGTGAACAACATTCTCGAGGGCCTGATCTGGTTCTGGGTGCCCGCGTCGCTCGTGATCTGCAACGACGTGTTCGCGTACGTCTGGGGCATCACGATCGGGCGCACGCCGCTCATCAAGCTCTCGCCCAAGAAGACCGTCGAGGGCTTCGTCGGCGCGTTCTTCAGCACGCTCGTGTTCAGCCTCCTCTGGGGCACGTGGTTCATGCGCTACCAGTACATGATCTGCCCCGTCCAGGACCTCGGCGTCAGCGCGTTCAGCGGCCTCTTCAAGTGCGAGCCGAACTCTGTGTTCGTCTGGCGCGAGGCGAACATCTGGCCGCCCGTCAGCGCGGCGCTGTCGACGCTGGTGCGTGCCCGCGTTTCGGTCGCTGTTGAGTGCAGAGGCTGACTGCGCGCAGCTCGGACGGCCGGTCGTGACGATCCCGTATGCGCCGTTCCACCTCCACCTGCTGCTCATGGCCTGCTTCGCATCGCTCGTCGCGCCCTTTGGCGGGTTCTTCGCGTCCGGCTTCAAGCGCGCGTTTGGCATCAAGGACTTCGGGCACAGCATCCCCGGGCACGGCGGCATGACCGACCGCATGGACTGCCAGTGCGTACTCCATTCCCTGTATCAGGCCAGCTGCTGACGCGCCGGTGCGAAGGTTCCTCATGGGCGTGTTCACGTACGTGTACTACAGCAGCCTCATCCGGCAGCACCACGTCTCCGTCGGCGAGCTCCTGCAGCAGATCGTAAGCGGGCTCACCGTCGAGCAGCAGCTCGAGCTCATCTCGGACCTCAAGCGTTACCTCGAGGGCCAGGGCATCGCAGTCCCTCTGTGAACCCGCACAAGCTATCCAAAATGAGAGGCGGATCCCGACGGGGAGGACGCGAACGAGCTGGTCTGAGAACTGATCCGAGGGTGGACATCCTAATACTTAATGCGCCGAAAACGACCCGGACGAGAGATTTGTTATGCGATTCACGCCCCATTGGTTTTCGATATGCTATCAGCCTCGGTCTATGTATGCAACGTGCTGCAGATGTCGGACCTCCTGGCAGGCCTAATTCGTCCAAGTATTGTAATGTCCTCTTACTGTATCTTTCTTGAATCCACATATCCCGTAGATCCACGCAGCTTCACGCGGAAGGCGGGCTGCTCGGGCGTCTTGATGGAGGATCGTAGCATGAGCAAATGAGCCTGTATGAGAACATTGTATACACCCAGTCCGAAAGTACTACCGCCGCCGTGGCGCTACACTAGCGCGTCTCTGTGTCCTCCTTCTTGCCGAGTCCTTGTTTCTGCAGGAGCGCGTCGACCTCCGCAGGCTTGTATATCTTTGCCTTCGGCTGCTTCGTCACAGGATCCAGCGTCAATGTCGCAAACTCCACTATCACGCATGCGTCAGCATATCGTCGGGAGCGACACGAGGATTATAGGGAACGGCGGCTTACGCTTCTCGCTCCCGAGCGTTGTGCTGTCCATGGTCTTGCTCATGACGCGGAGGACGAGCGCGACGGCGTCCTCGACGCCCATCTCCTCCTTGTACTCCTGCTTGAGCAGGCTCTGCGCCGTCCCACTGTTCGCGCCGATGCACGTCGCCTTCCATCCGCTGTAGTTCCCCGACGGGTCCGAGTGGTACAGCTGGAAGTGGTAGTGCGGGTCGTACCCCGCGTACAGCAGCGACACGCCGAACGGGCGCAGACCTGAGTGCGCGTGTCGGGGCAGGGTGAGGGAGAGTTAGCGGGAGTGGGCTGCGGGAGAAGGGAGCGGGGGCGCACCTCCGTATTGTGTGTAGCCCTGCTTGAGGTCGCACAGGCGCTGCGCGAGGAGCTCGACGGGAATGTCCTCGTTGTAGTGCAAGAGATGCCGCTGCGCGGCTTGCCGTGCGTAGTTGACGAGCGAGTTTGCGTCGGCTGTGATCCCCGCGACGCCCGCCACGACGTTCCTGCAGCCCGTCAGCCTGGGAGCACGTGCAGAGCGCGAGGGGGACGTACGCGTTGAGCGAGAAGATCTTCTCGCCGCTCCCGCCGTACCCGCCCTCCTTCACGCCCGAGAGGTCGAGCAGCTTGCCGGTGACCTTCTTCTCGGCGGCGAGCACGACGCCGTCGCGCGCGAGCACGCCGAGGACGGTACCCGCGTGTGAGATCGCCTCCATGGCATATTCGACTGTTGTTGAGGAGAGTAGCTCGTGTCAGACACGGTAGGCCGGAGGCTTGGGTGCAGGAAGGTGCAGGACGTATGTGCCGAGTAACTCACTTTGGTACAATCGCCCTGCACACGTATATCGTTGTCAGTGATAGGATGGCTTCGGAGTGCACGCAGGACGCACCTTCAGGTGAGAAGATGGTCGTGCGGCCTAAACAGAGCAGTTAATCGCTTCGTTCTACCGCCGCAAGACCGGTGCGCGACAGACGCACTATCGTATCTGCGGGCCTGGAATTGTCTGCCGTCAACACCAACGTGGAAGATATAGCTGCAGCGCATACCATGATGTCTTGTCTGGTCTACGAGGGAGGAGGAAGGATGAGTGGATATGGGCGGACTGAGGGCGTTGACGCGTCTGCAGGCGTGCGCGTCGCCGGGCGTTGCCGAGCGAGAGCCGCGCGTCATATTCAGGCGCGTCCGCCGCGTTCCCCTCGACGCGTCCGCCGTCCTGGCCGTGTGGTGTACAGACAGAACATGTGGAAAATCGTACATTTCATCCATCGACAAGTCTACCGATAGTCTAGTTTCCTTGCGTCTATGTGCTCCCGCCGCCCGCCGCCGTGCTTATAGCACCCCAAACCTCTTCAGCTCCTCCATCGCCGTGCCGACCTGTTCCTCCGTGTTCTGTTCTGCACTGACGCGTATCACGTCCTCCTCTCCCACCGGGCTCTCGAGTGTGTCCAGCTGGCTCTGCAGCATGTCCGCCTTCATGTAGTGTCCCTCGCGCGCCTCCATCCGCCCGAGGAGCAGCTCCCTCGGTCCCTCGATATACACAAACACGGTGCGTAGCGTGGTCGCAGGCGGGCGTGCAGAAGCGGGTGTTTGTGCCGAGGGCGACAAGACGGCGGACTCGGGGACGTTCCCGCGCAGGACCTCGCGGTAGACCCGCTTCAGCGACGAGCACGTCAAGACGACGCCGCGCGAGTGCGCCTCCTCCCAACTCACGCCGTCCCACTCCTGCGCGACGAGCCCCTCGACGTTGCGGTCCCCGCGCACGACGCGCTCCGCGGTCGCGCGGCAGCGCGCGAGCCACGGCGCGCGGTCGGCGTCGCTGAGCGGGATGTTCGCGGCCATCTTCGCGATGTTCTCCGCGGGGTGCAGCGCGTCGCCCTCTATGTACGGCACGCGCAGCGTGCTCGCGATCGCGCGCGCGAGCGTTGACTTGCCCGTCCCGGAGACGCCCTGAGTCGTGATAAGCGGTGGAGAGGCGTGAGCGTGAAGCGAGGTTGGAGAGAAGGGAGAGAGAGGCAGTGGAAGACGCATTCAGTGGTCGTGTGATTGGAGGGGGGAAGACATACCATGACGATGATGAGCACCGGTGAACGCTGATACGGCTTTCGTGATGACTCGGATCCCCCTTGCACTTTTCCTGCGTCCTGCGCCTCAGACCTAGCATCGCCCTCCTGATGTTGCGATGCTTGCTCCGGTTGTTGCAAACGCGTCTTTACTATACCCACTTCCGCCATGTTGGGATCGCTCCGGCGTGCTTTAATGAACGAGGGGATGACCACGTAGGTGTGGTAGCGCACGCGGAGCTGGCTATATGTAGGTGAATGTTGCTGCTCTTCGCTTTTGCCGAATAATATTCAGGGCGGGGCTGACGAGGTGGGCGGGCCGGGTAGCCTCTGGTAGCCTTGGTGAGCCCATCCCGGGGTGATGTGATCGCGGGGGGTGGCACCTTGACGGCATCCCCCGCATCCGGGGTGCACGCTACGCGCCGATCCTCCCGAGCACCGATATCCTTCCGCAAATGCAAGCACCCCCCGCTGGCCTCAATTTCAGTCTAGTGTTATGGCACAAAATGCATATATGTATGTACTGATGACAAGGCTACATCCACTAGGCCGCATACCATGCAACGACGGATCCAATGACGAACACACCAAGAGGTCCAAGCAGCAATCAGGGATAGAAGTAAATATGCCGACCAGTATATGTTGATGTTGCGATGAGAATAAATGTGATGATGAACCTACAGACTTAGAACTTCCAGTCGTCGTCGACTTCCATAGCCCAAGGGACTAGACCGCCTCGTTAGTCAAGCCATGTGACCACGGGTGCGTACTCACACTTCGTCAATAGCGTCTTGGAGAAGATCTTCTCTATTGGGACGCCGTGTTTCTTGCACCATGCAGCCGTAATCCTGCAAAGACGTCAGCGACGTTCTTGTCATGCACAATAACCACTCACCTCGGATCTAGATAGTTGATCTTACTCGTGCCCAACGCGACCTCCTTGCCCGCCTCCCTGTCCTCCATCTGGAGCTTGAACGTCTTGATCTTATCGTCCAGCTTCTCAATCGCCTCCTCAATCTTCTCCGTCGGACGCTCCCGTTTCAGCTGGTGCTTGCCCGTCCCGCGCTCCTTCTTGAGGCGCTTGAACTCCGTCTCGATCTCCTGGATGCGCTCCTTGAGGACCGAGTCCTTCTGCGGCGGGTTCCCGTCCTCGGCGAGCTTCTCGTTCTCCTTTGCAAACTTCTTCTCCACCTTCTCGATCTCCTTCGCCTTCAGCTGATCCTCGTGCTCCGCAATGCCCTCGTCGTCCAGGTCTGACTCGTCCGCAGAGTACTTCTTGTTCTTCTTGTACTTGGCGTCGATCGCGAACAGCGCGTGCCGCAGCTTCATCCGCTCGTACTTGAAGCCCCGCAGCTGCAGATAGTATCCCGGGTCAGCCACCGGGAGCTATCTGCAGTAAATTTTCCCATACCTTCTCGCGCATCTTCCCCATCGACTGCTCGTGCGTCTTCGGGACTGCACGTTGATGGTTGCAGAGGATGGCGACCATGCGATTGGCGTGGTTGTACGCGTTGAGCTTCTCCTGGACCGTCCCCTTCTCAGGTGTACCCTGCTCCAACTGCTCCTGGAAGGTGATCGACGCGTTATACGTACGGAACACCTTCGCGGTCAGCCCCTTCATGTACGACTGCAAGTGCTTGTTCAATGACGCCGTCTGCAGAAAGCATGAGCATCCGTCCACAATCACAGCATCCAGCACCCACATGGACACGGTCGAAGAGGTCGTCGTCGTCTTCCTTGTTCTCCTTGAAGATGCGGATGTTCTTGAACACCTGCTCGTCGACGTCGACCTGGTTGTAGTACCGGATCGAGTCTTTACCGAGGAAGTCGAAGACAAGCTTGTTTGGCGGCTGCAGTGTGACGTGCTCGCAGCGCAGCGAGCAGCAGCCGACAGTGTCTGCCTCGTCCTCGCCCTTCTCGTTACCCGCTCGAAGAGCCAGGCGATCAATGAAGTACATGGCCGTTGCTCTCTGTCTATCTTGCATAAGCTTCGTCTTCAGGTCCCTCGTGTAATCCGCACGAATGCGATCGACATGGTTCTAACCCAGCGCTTTGCTTAGCATTCGCGGCAGATCAAGCTGACTGGGAACGAACCTTGAGCTCTCTGGCCTTCTCGAACTTCTGCATGTCGCTCTGGCCCTTGATCGAGCTGCCTGCAGCTAAGAAGACATACTTGTGGTTGCCGTTGACGTTCTCAGTCCAGTTCGCCAGCCACGTCACAGTGTTGTCGTGAGTAACATCCTTCCATTTGCCGGGCATGTTAGGCTTGGGAATGGGAACTCCCTCACCGATGTTGATGGTGATGTCTTCTGGTCGAACGCGGTACTGAACAGATTCAAGAACAGCGTCAGGTAGCTCCGGGTAAGTGTATGCTATGTCCTCGCACCTTCAGAGCACCCTTCTTGGGATGATCACCACGACCTCTGAACAGGCCTGGAGGTTCAACGCGGAAGTTGCCCACTTTCTCTTTGCGGCCATCGAGGACACAGTGCGTGTAAGGTGCCTCAAGAGCATCCTTCTTCGCCTTGAGCTCTTTCTTCTCGGCTGCAGTCAGAGCTTTCTTCTTGGCTTTCTCGGCTTCGAAGTACTCATACATTGGGCGGAAGTCGCACAGCTCGAAGTCGGTGATCTTCGTGCCATCACGCTAATGATACGATAAGCATGCGCCTGCAGGGTCGCGAGGATCACATCACCGACAGGAGGATTCTTCTTCAAGACCTTCTGCCAGTCGTCGAAGAAGTTCTTGTTGAAGGTCTTGTCTTTCGCATGGTCGGTCTCAAGGAGTGCAGCATAGAACCCAGCGACCTCCTCGGACTCTGGCGGGAGATCGACCGGCTTGCCTGCAAGGTATTGGTATCAGCTGCAAACGCACGGAACAGTGGAACTCTACGCACCCTTATACTTCATCTTAACGTTCGATGGTAGTAGCTCATAAGGGGGCGGGAAGTACACCCCGTTGTGCTCCAAAGTCCGCCACTTCTGAGTACCATCGCCCTCAACGTCTTGCCCCTCCCACCAGCGGAACACCTCCTCTTCTTCTTCCTCTTTCTTCTTCTTCGCCTTCTTCGTCACCTCATCCGTCTCCTCACTCTTCGCTTTCGCGGCACCACGCCTCGACTTGGGAGCCTCAGAGCTCGACTCCTTCACCGCCTTCTTCGTCGCCGCCTTCTTCGCTGGCGGCCTCTTCAAAGGCTTATCGTCGTCAGAATCGTCCGCGTCGCTCTCCGCCTTGACCTTGCGCTTCCTCGCGGGCGCCTTCTTCTTAGCGATGGGCTTGTCGTCAGAGTCTTCGCTCTCCACGTCAGACTCCTCCTTCACCCTCTTCTTCGGAGGCTGCTTGCGCTTTGCACGGCCATTCGTGCCGCGCTTCGCCTTGGCAATGGGGACATCGTCGTCATCAAATGCGCTGTCTGAGTCCACCTCCTTTTTGGAGGCCTTGCCCTTGCCGTTTGCGGTAGCCACACGTGTAGCGGTCGCTTCTATGGCTCCGGGCATCGGGACAGCAGCGGACGCTGTTCGTTTGGCCGGCGAGGATGCGAGAGGGGTATCATCGTCGCTCGAGGAGGTGTAGACGGGTTTCTTGCGCTTGGTCGGTCGCGGCGTCGCAGGGTCTGACTTGCGCGCGACTTGGGACTGCACACATGGATAGTTGTGGCGCGTCAGAGATATGCTACCAGTACCTGTGCAATACATACCAATGGCATGTCCTCATCGTCGCTCGACGACGCAATCGCACCAGAACGCAAATTGCCGTTCTGAGCGATGTGCCCGTTCCGTCCGCTGGGACCGGCCCTGGGCTTGAGTGGTCTGTCGTCGTCAGATGACATCGTTACGTCGCCAGACATGATAAAGCACTCGGGAGGAGCGGGAGGGCGGCTGTGGGCTGCTGAGGGGGGAGACGCAAGGATGAGGTCAGGGAAGACGTTACAAAGTGTCTGGGGCCGATTTAGTACAACTCGGGCTCATAAGTTGAAGTGCATCTAAGCCTGCCCTAAACCTGAGACGCAGCAGGCGCCCGTGCCTCGAGCCGGGTCTGCAGACAACCGCCTTCTCATTGACTCTCCTCGCCCGGTCGACCGTCTGTATTCCACGCATTCTGCTCCCCTAACCACGCCTGACAGGCTCTGTGCAGATGGTCAACCCCCCTCCGATTTACCGCGACCCCTGGGCGAAGAGGGATGCGTGGAGGAAGCACCCCGTCTTTGCCAAACGCGCGATGTTGAGCAAGATGTTCCCAGGCTTTGGCGTCGCTGTCGTGGCATTCACAACCTACGTGGTGATAGACAACATGTTCCTGCAGCCGAAGCATGAGAGTCATCACTGAGGGCAGGCGGATTGTATAATGAGCAGGTGTGTTGTCTGGTAACTTCAGCCACCGGTCGCTGTAACACCCTTGTATTCTATGAATTACCTAGCTAGCTGTATCGGTGACTACGCTGGTACGATTGATATCATGCGTCATCTCACCATGGGTCTGTCCTGGGATTGCATGGCTATCTGTATGAATCTCATCATCGGCACACCACGGCACCCATCTCGACAGTTCATCAGAATGTTATCAGATTTCCAAGAGGGTCGCTAGATCAATGCGATGCTTTTACCGCATAGAGGTGCCCGCATGACCTAAATACAAGGGGTATCCTCTTGTGGCAATATGCCTGATCATAAGGAGAGCTGTTGCTGCACTGTTCTCTGTCTCACTGCAGTGATCCCCTACACACACGAGCGTTTGACGCCACCATGCCGAAGAATGATTCATGTCCGGGCCTGAGCTTCTCCGCGTCCATCGTCTTCTATTCTCATGAAAATCCCCCCTGCCTGCTGTCTTGTCGCCCCATATCGCCTGAATCTCATCCATTGCGAAGTCTTTCATGATAACATCAAAGCCCCCGAGAACACAACTGTAGATTTGGCGTTCCGAGCATTTGGCAGAATGAAGACTTTGATGTGGCACTTCGCGCGCATCTGTTCAATGTCTTGAACTTTACTCGTGAGACCAACATCGGCGCTCGGATATGGTCGAAGGGGCGGATTGCTCTGTATGACCATCGGAGGTTCGCCTCTCCGATCTCCAGGGCATGCGTTTAGAAGAGGTTAAGGCCACCAACCGTTTATCTCCATCTCCCTCCCTCGGAGCACCAGTGCTGGCGGCCTATGCTCAGGAACGACTCTGTCAAGGTAGCTTAGACCCCGTAACTGCATTCATTGTTCGATGTGATCGGAGGAAATCTTCTGTTGAAAGTCTATCTGTACGCCAGCGGCGAGCTCGACCTTGGACACCTTTGCAGCAAGAATTCGACTGCGCCCAGGAAGGTCTGCTTTTCCCTCGTATGGAATTTGTGGTATCTCATACTTTCTGTCAACAAGCCCAATCAGAAGTGTCAACAGAGCACCGTCCACATGGTAATGCATTGCTCCCGACTCTCACTGGCAAACGCTCGAGAGCACGTCTATTGTTCACTTTTGTCTAGTACGTTCCTGCTCAGTCCGACACTCCCTTAGCCAAGCGCACGTCTGGGTGTCTAATGGCTCGGCCCGGCTTCTTTGGGGGGTACTCTGCCTCTTCGAGGGCTGCGGAACATCAGATAGCCAGTGTTCTTCGGACGTCTGATGGTGCTTTCACCTGCTTGACAGATCGGCATACGTCTAACCAACCCTACCATGAACGGGGCTTTACTTAATGGTACCTCATGTTTGCCATGCTTTCTGGCCATTTGTGGGCGCATGTGTGTGTAACGGGCTATCAGCTGCGGGGTCGGTGGACATAAGATACTACGAAGACAGGCTTCGCGGGTTCGATAATAGACTTGCAGCACATGTCAAGTATCTCTGATCCTTATCGGACGTCGCATGATGCCTAGCCACACTCGTCTTCGGCGTTCCGCTAACGGATGTTCCATTGTCCATGCTGAACATAGAGCTGCGTGCCGACATCTCTGATCCGAACCTGTGCATCCTGACCCCATTCCTTAGGACATCTTTCACTTCCGTGGCATCTTAGTTGCTTCTGGATTTCGGACATTACACAGCGTCCACGCCTGTTTCCGGTTTGTTATGGGAAAGTGTGCACCACCCAGAACAGCCCCTGCAACTCTCGCCTGTCTAGGGGCACGGATTTGGCTTTAGAGCTCCGACGCCTGATGTACCCTTCCTTGACGGGTCCTTTCGTTCACAGCGGGGCCTTCCAGCGTATCGATTTCCTGGTCGCTTATGGACGACCCCCAGCACAGATTCGCAGAATGGACCAAGCCGTCTCGCAGAAACACGGCTAGCGATGCACTTTGTATGACGGTCATCGCTCCCACAGTCCGGTGCATCGGCGGACCCGAGTCACATACACCGCGGACTCACCAGATTGCCTTTCATTGGACCGGCTGCTTCGTCTCTGGGATATCGACGCTATTTTGTGATCAGCGCTAGAACTAAGTCCTCCAGAAGATTGCGGGAAGTGGAAGCGGTGCGTAAGAGTGCACCTATCATCTCTCGTATGTGATAAGAGCTCATGCAGTTTCTCAATCAGGACCGCCGCGTACAGGATAATCAATCATTCCGTACCTGTATCGTCCTCGTGTGGGATTGTACGGATCCTTGCCGCTCAGGAAAGGGATATCGCCTCAGGGTGCAGAAGTGAAACTGGCTCTAGCATGCGAATTCGCCGGCTAATGCTTCAGTTATGACGGCTGAAGAATCTGACCAACGGAGCCCGGCTCGCGGCGAGAAACCATCTTCGGAGGGCGTGCGTCCGACTTTGAGGTCTGCGTTTACGAGGTGCTTACTCTCCGCCGATTGACACCTAGTTGCGTCCGGTACTACGGTCGCTACGTCGACCTCAGCGACAACCGCACCCGAAGTCACAGGTAGGCGCCTCGTAGATCACCGTTGAAGCTGGACGGACCCGGATATGGACGCTAGCCTACTCAAGGTATCGTAGAGTGCAGTCCCCCGCCCTGGCCATCTCGAGATTTGTCATCATCAAATCTACAGATCTGGAGTCTCTGTACTGATGAGATCTCATGCTATGCCGCGCGCTGTCTTGTTATGTGCATGCCATTCTCATTGGATCCCCTGGAACTCCGGAACCGACTTTCGAGAGCACAAACGACTCGAATACGATGGATCTTGCATCAATAAATTCTTGTTATCAATCCAACATCGGGCAGACAAAAAAATAAATTCAAGCCGACCGTGGGCGCGAGGCTTTTACGTACAAATCAACAAGCGACGCATGAGGCCGTAAAACGCGTTACCGGCCGTTGGTAGCCGTCTCTGCGAGACG
Organism: Obba rivulosa; assembly: GCA_001687445.1. NCBI lineage: Eukaryota > Fungi > Basidiomycota > Agaricomycetes > Polyporales > Gelatoporiaceae > Obba > Obba rivulosa. Next base: position 133,911 of record KV722351.1, read on the forward strand.
AATTACAGTGCAGGCGACCGTTTGTTGTTGAGACTGACTCTCAGTGCACCAGAAAAGAACACAGGAAGTTACTTTCATGCGTGCAAGCGAATATGTGACAATGCTATCACATCGATGATCGGTCATATGAATCGAACAAGTATGTCCTACAGCAAGTTCTCCCAAGGCCCCACAAATTACGGCGCGTATTGAAACTCTGATACGTGATCATGTTGCCCAAGATTCCCCTGACATGCACTTACGCGATGTCGAAGTCTAGTGCCTTTTTCTGCTTGCTTCCGTGGGTGGGAGTTTCTGCAGGTGGCAGAGTTATGTTCCATCAGTAACGCACCAGCGGTAAGCAAATCGCAAAATTCTCATCGAGATTCAACTCTTCCTACCGTCCACCAAAGCTTCTGTCTTTCCTTAAAACCTAACTCTGCGGGGTCTAGTTAATCGACGCATGTCCATTCCTTCAGCGCTACCTTCCCTCATCAGATTTCCCGGCATGTCCGCAGCAGTTCGGTACACGACCCTCATCCTCGACCTTGGCGACGTCTTGTTCACTTGGTCACCGAAGACGAAGACCAGCATCTCGCCTCGTATTCTGAAGGAGATCCTGAATTCCGCGACCTGGTATGAGTACGAGCGCGGTAGTATCACTCAGCACGAATGTTACGAACGCGTTGGCGTGGAGTTCGGTATTGCGCCGAGCGAGATCCACAACGCGTTCAAGCAGGCTCGGGACTCTATGGAGTCGAATGACGAGCTGATCGCCCTTGTTCGGGAACTGAAGGAGCAGTCAGATGGAGAGCTTCTCGTCTTCGCATTATCGAACATCTCACTGCCGGACTACGAATACGTCCTGACGAAGCCCGCGGACTGGTCCATCTTCGACAAAGTCTTTCCTTCCGCTCTCGTCGGCGAGCGCAAGCCCCATCTCGGCATCTACAAACACGTCATCGCAGAGACGGGCGTTGATCCGCGAACAACCGTCTTCGTGGACGACAAGATCGACAATGTGCTTTCGGCGCGGTCGCTCGGTATGCACGGCATTGTCTTCGACAAACACGAAGACGTAATGCGCGCTCTGCGAAACATTTTCGGTGACCCCGTGCGAAGAGGACGAGAATATTTGCGTCGAAATGCAAGGAAATTGGAATCCATCACAGATCACGGCGTCGCCTTCGGGGAGAACTTCACCCAGCTTCTGATCCTCGAACTTACTAGTGATGCGTGAGTTATCTCCTATTTCGCGCTTCACGGGCTCATATTGAAAGCAACCAGGTCCCTCGTTACTCTCCCTGATCGTCCTCGGACATGGAATTTTTTCCGAGGTAAGGCTGACCTTCGATTCAGTTTTACTACGCGTTCACACGGGTCCTGAACAGGGAAGCCGCTCTTTTCGGAGGCCTTCCCCGATGACCTTGATACTACTTCCTTGGCACTCACTGTCCTGAAAAGAGATGCCGCCACTGTATCGTCCGTGATGGACGAGATGCTGAAATACAGGGACGCGGACGGCATCATGCAGGTTTGCCCCTCCGTTTGTCGTCAGCCCCTCATCCACTGATATTTTCCATCGTTAGACATACTTCGACAACGGTCGGCAACGACTCGATCCGTTCGTCAACGCCAACGTTTTGACCCTCTTCTACGCCAACGGTCGCGGACACGAGCTGGATCAGAGCCTCAGCTGGGTTCGCGAAGTCTTGCTCTACCGCGCTTACCTCGGCGGTTCCCGCTACTACCCCTCCGCCGACTGCTTCCTATATTTCATCAGCCGCCTCTTCGCCTGCACCAGCGACCCGGTCCTCCATCATCAACTTAAGCCCCTCTTTGTTGAGCGTGTGCACGAGCGGATAGGAGTGCAGGGCGACGCGCTGGAGCTCGCCTTCCGCCTGCTTGTATGCGCGAGCTTCAACATCTCGAACCAGCCTGACATGCGCAAGCTGCTCGAGATGCAGTGCCAGGACGGAGGCTGGGATGGCGGAAACCTGTATCGTTTCGGCACCACGGGCCTCAAGGTCACGAACCGGGGTCTGACCACCGCAGCAGCCGTGCAAGCCATCGAGGCGACGCAGCTGCGTCCACCATCACCGGCGTTCTCTGTCGAGTCGCCTAAGAGCCCGGTGACGCCGGTGACGCCCATGCTGGAGATTCCAGCGCTGGGTCTCAGCATCTCGCGGCCCTCCAGTCCTCTGTTGGGGTATTTCAAGCTCCCGTGGAAGAAGTCAGCCGAGGTTCATTGAGGCGTCAGCGCGATTGTACTCTAATTTGAGGGTGGAATGGTATGAATCCCCTTGTAAAATTCACTCGTTGTCTTATTCCTTATTTCACTCTACTTTCGTTCTGCTCTCAACTCTGCTCCACTTGGTCTCCCCCTCGCGATCGCCTGTTCGATACTGGTCCATAGTACGATACGTCATGTAGACTTGGGCGGGCTTCCCTCAGTGTTCCATGTCCTGGCTATAATCTGGAGCAACCGGTTGTGCTCTCACGTCGTTCACTACTAATTTATCATGCGCTCCTTTGTACCCGCTCTCTTCCAACACTTCCTACCTGAGCGAGACGTAAATCCAGCTCGCGTGATATAATATAATCACGCTACTGAATACATGGCAGAATGTGAACCGGTCCGGTTCTCTAACTCTCAAAGTGTAACGTGTAGAGGTGCGTTCGACGTTATAACCTTGAGTTCACCACCCGTCTGCCCCTTCTTGGGCACCCACTCTGCATAACCTTCCACAACATTCTCCTTAGAACCTTTTGTGTGGACTCTCCGATGACGGCTGCCTCCAGATGGGTCTGACGAGGACGTATCAGCGTCAATCGCCGGAGTGAAGAATCGCGATGCTAGCAGGTGAAATGCTCCCTGCCATGTTCTATGAAGAGATACAGAGGCCAGTGCATTGGAGGTCTCCGCGGTGAGGTCCAGAACATGGTCAATGGGAGCGTTCAATGCCGAAATATCGAGCAGGCCGCCGGATGTTCGGCCGTGGATCTTGAAAGAACCTTCCGTCGCATGCGTGGAGGTGGAAACAAGTTCAGCGGTGGCGTTAATCCCACTGAAAAGACGGTGAAGACGGTAAGAAAGACAGCGCGGCTGCACTTGGGGGATCAAGCGCACCTGTGAGACGTTTGCATCCACAATTGCGTCTGAGTGCCGTCATTTGCATTAAGCATCTGTACATCAGCTTTGATCGGAGCGCTCAAAGTGTGTAGGCTGAGATAGCTCGCGGTGCTGAATGCACCTTCAATCTTCGAATTCATTGTATGCAGCATAGCGGTGTTGGTAGCTAGAGACTGAAGCGATCACGGTTGCAATGATATGTCATGGAATCCAAGAAAGCGCTCACATTCACTATGATCGGTTTGTTCGAAGTACTTAGACTGAGGTGGTCAAATAGCACGGCGTCACGAGGAAGGTCCACTTGATATGAGAACAATGGCATGTCACTCTCGAACCTCTTCACAAGCGCTGGGTGACCTTTCACCATAGCAGGAACTTGGACAACCACATCAAAATGCGTCCTGTATTTCCTGGCGGGATATGGCAAGTCGGCTGGGCTCTTCAGAAGAGCAATGAGCCACCAGCATACTCGTAAGGGCTGAGGACCTACGAATATTCCAACGCCGCGCTGGCCCTCCTCCGGCTGGAGTAAGCAGACCTTGATACGATCCAGCATATGCGCGTAATCGTACGCCACAGATACATGTACTGCCATATAATTCGACTCTGCTACTCCGCTGCTGAGAATCTGTACCATCCCATGGGAGAGTGCTCCGCGAGCGACGAGGTACAAGAGGTCGGAGGAAAGTGGAAGGCTAAACGAAGCCTCCACAACGTGCGAGAACGTCTCCAACTTGGGAGGAGCGTCGTTGACAGTTGTCCAGGTGGCATTCTGAATGCAGTATTGTGTGGTTTCCGCGTCAATCTTCGTCTCCATAGTTTCGCTCCTGAATGGCACGAGCTATTTCATGCTGATGAGCGTGCGGCAGGCGCACAACGAGCATAAAAGAACGCCCACCGTCTGCTCAAACGACAGGAGTAAGGCATATTTCATCAGTGTAGGGGCGAGCAGTAGAACCGCAGCTACCCCAGAAGCCACCAAACAAATCCGTTGACATTGCGAAAACTGCCTCTTGTGGCGTGACGTAGGCACTAATAGCACTGGATGAGGATGGGTCGCCGGATTGATGTCAAAGAGGTCGTATGCACTCCGGCTGCCTTGTTCACGAGGAGAGGGTGAACGGGCTCGTGAGAATAGGCGGAGAGGGGTCTGAGTTTCGACCATCTCGAAAGATTTGGCAATCGATCACAGTCAAGTCAACGTTTATATGTGCCGCGAGGTAGCCTCAGAAGTGACAGATTTGGTGATCCTTGGCTTTACCAGATGCCGCCGGCCATTGAGAATACTCTGCCATACGTGTGCACTCCATCAGGGTCAATTACGCGACATACGTGCTCTATGTCCTAATATTTATGGTGTTTCCGTAGACATGCGCTCACGCGACCACAATAATCCAGCAGATGCCACAAGAACAGAAGAGAATAGCACAGGGCACGGCATGCCGCGACCGGGAGTCAGTCGATGATGACGAGCATAATGACACTGCCCACGTCGTCAGCTGAGACGCCGGGTAATCACAGAGTAGCAAAACTTGTCGCCCATCCACAAAATGTGTACAAGCAGTGTCACAAGCTTCAAAAGGCCAAGAAATCCGCACTCAAAACCGACGGAGGATGATGGGTATCGGAGTGGGTATGCTGCTAACCACAAACCGAATAGAGAGACAGCGCGCCTATTAGGCGCCATTGAGACGCGCATTATCACGTGATGGGAAAGGACTAGAAAACTAGACAGTTTTGATCTTGGGATTCGAGCTCCGCTACTTGGTCGTTCTCACCGTATCCGCCAACACATCCTCAAGAATGGGCTGTACGTCGAGCTCGCATTATGCTCGTCCTCACCACGAAACTGACTCTGACTGTCCCTGACAGCCAACAAACCCCGTGGCTTGCAGGCCGCACGCAAGCTCCGCAACGATCGCCGTGAAAACCGCTGGGTGAGCACCTAGAGCCGTCTCCCCAAAGTGCGGTCTCTGATAAAACGCCTCCTTTCGTGACTCTGCGCGCCCAAACAGGCGGACAAGGCCTACAAGAAGCGCGCCCTCGGTAACGTCTACAAGACCTCGCCGACTGGTGGTTCCTCGCACGCAAAGGGCATCGTCCTCGAGAAGGTCGGTGTTGAGGCCAAGCAGCCCAACTCTGCCATCCGCAAGTGCGTGCGTGTGCAGCTCATCAAGAACGGCAAGAAGGTTACTGCGTTCGTGCCGGTATGTCGCTGTTCCCATTGGTGTTAGATTTGTGCGGTCTGGCCTGTTCTTGCACGGCCCAGATGATACAAATTTGATAACGAGCTTAATACCGGACGCTAACCGGTCCGAACAGAACGATGGTTGCTTGAACTTCGTCGACGAGAACGACGAGGTCCTCATCTCTGGTTTTGGTCGTCGTGGCAAGGCCAAGGGTGATATTCCCGGTGTTCGCTTCAAGGTTGTGAAGGTTTCCGGGGTCGGTTTGTTGGCGCTCTGGAAGGAGAAGAAGGTTCGTTCACATGTCATGGTGTCCCTGCGCGGCTTGTTGATATGCTCTTGGCGTGTGTAGGAGAAGCCCCGGTCGTAAATCACTCGAGCCGGCTTCCTCCCTTCCTGTCCCGTTATCGCGTTTGCTTGCATGTCCTCATACTTGGTCCCCATCGCTCTGTATTATCCTATGCTATGATTCAAAATGAACCATATGCTATGACAAAATGAGCCGTCCAAGCTCGCTGCTTCCAAGCCCTTGGGCTGTTTGCACCCACGATTCGCGTCAGGCTCAGTCGTTCTGCACAATTTGTAGCTGCTATATCTGCATTTCTCAATGTATGTTTGAGCGGTCACAAGAGTCTCCCCGGCGTCATCAGTTCGGAAAGAATGCTTAAGTGTGGTGTGCATGATAGTGTCCGGCGCCTGCCTTGGTATCGGGTTCCCAGGGTATCCTAACCAGGTTGTCTCTTACAATTACCCCGCATTTACTGCGTCAGCCGACCATACCAGCATCCTCACCAACACCTGTACCCCCAACAATGGACCATAGTCACCACATACATGAGATGGACATGAGCATGGATATGCCCCCGCGGCGGTGCAAGATGAACATGTTATGGAATTACGACGTCCAGGACACCTGCATCGTCTTCCGCGAGTGGCATATTACCTCGACAGGGGCCTTCGTACTCTCGTGCCTCGCCGTTGTTGCGCTCGGTGTGCTGTACGAGTGGCTTCGCGGCGCGCAGCGTGCTCTCGACCGCCGCATCGCCGCACAGCTCAGCGCGCAGGGCAAGGGCAAGGCGCGCGGCGGCACTCCGGTGAGTCGCAGCAGCCTCGACGGCGACTCTGAGGAGGCGGGATTGTTGACTGGTCTTCCGGCATTGAAGTCGCGCACTGGGTGAGCGAATACGCATGCCACATGTCTTGCTGGGTGTTCACAGGATGTTGTTGCAGAACCCCGCTCCCTATCTCGGCGCGCATCTCGCGGGCTGCGCTCTATGGCATTACCGTGTTCCTGTCGTTCTTCCTCATGTTAGTTTTCATGACTTACAACGTACGTCCCCTTGGAATATGGCTATCCTCGTGCTAACATGCTCTGCAGGCATACCTCATTGTCGCAGTGGTCATCGGGGCGGCACTCGGTCACTTCCTCTTCGGAACTCACCTGGATGTCGACGGTGTGCTTGCTGGTGCAGTGGATGGGAAGGGAATGGCTTGCCACTGATCAAAGATACCCAGCCTCATGTGGCTCATGCATTGGGAAGCTTTACTTGGGACATTTGTATGCATCACTTGCTTGCAGTCTGTCGTGTGTTCCCTGTGCTATAATACTACGCTGTACATCAATATACTGCTCTTGGTCTCATTGCAATTCATTACCCGCAAGTCTGGTCCATTGCATGGTAGGCTCGGAACTGCGGAGTACGTGGCAATCTCACAGCGCGAGGCGACTGTCTGCCTGCTCATCAGTGTCAGGCTTCAAAGTCATACAATTCGTCCGGTCAATGAAAGCAAAGGCGAACAAGAGTCTACTAACACACGTATGTAAAACAACTTTTGTGCGATCTCCCGGGTATCGCCACACGGTAACCCTTACCGTCGGATGCCGCGTGCAGCAGGGACACCACGACCACGGCGAGCTGCGGAAAGTGATTAGGAAGCGTGATGAGTAGAGAATGCATAGTATAAGCATACCGTTTGCTAGATGAGAAGATGGGCGTGAGCATTACTGTGGAGAAAACGTTATGGAGACATATACCTCGCATGATCGTCGCACGTCCACGAGCCGTACCGATACCTCTTCCTTTCATTGCGTTCGGTCCCACACGCTTAAACCTAAATCGATGCGTGAGGCGAAGTAGCTGCAGAGAAGTGGCAAGGGCAACTCACATGGGCGCATTCTGAAGCATATCCGGAACAATGAAGAATCGGACCATACTTCCCCGGATGTAGACCTGATCCAGTTGTGATATACGGCCATCTCTCTGCGTAACCGTAATATCCTTCAGAGAGATGTTGAGGTTATCCTCCGCTGGAGGGAATAGGACTATGTGAGACGAGGCGCGGTGGTTATGCAGAAACACGGCGCACCCTCAGCGAGCTTGCCACGGTAAAGCTGGCCAGTTTTGAGCTCAACGGTGATCACGTGTCCAAGGGATTCATGGAGGAGCTTAACGGGGACACCGAGACCTTGGCTGGCCATTTTCGCGATCCGGGGAGCTTGTGCTGAACGAGGAGGTTTAGGTGCGAGAGGCGCGTTGCATCTGCACGTGGCGAGTGTGCCTAAAGAGGTAGCTGACGAGGACTGCGTCGGCGTCTGGTGCAACCCGCTTCTAAACTGGTCATGTGGGGTCGCGGTGCGGCCCTTTGGACGCGTTAAACTGCTCTCCGCACGCAGACCGCATTTTTGCAACTTCTCTCATCTCATCTCATCCGCTCTCAGGAGAGCATGCACACGCCCTAGCATAATTGCACTGCGAAGAACCGTACATTGATCCGAGGAAATCTCTATTGCGCCTGGAGGTAACCCACTTGCTATCCGCCCTCGGAGTCAACAGTCAGCACCGGTGCGAATATTCGAGCCTCTTCGAAATTTTGGCATCGCGTGCTCACAAAACAATTCATAGAGGCGCAGAATACATTGCAAGTTGATATCCTTCCGGACGCTTAATTGCACTGGCAAGCCTTTTCCGCGCAGCCAATTGCGTGCGATCTCCACTACCTACCATGCCGCTGTCCACGAGCACTTCCAATCCCGCGCTCGCGTCCGATGCGGATGGAACCACCCCAGGTCCGTTAAGCGCGCCCTCCAGCACGATCTGGAGACGGCAGCGCTTGCTCCAGATTGGGAATCCCACTCCGGAAGTGAACGAGACATCCGCTCTCAATTCCGAGGCCAATGCGCAACCCACTTATGGAAGTGGTCCTTCCCTCGCTCGGAAGCGGTCGAAGAAGGGCTTGAAGCGCAGCCTCAGCGTGCTGCCCCATCTGCGCATCCCCCGCCTGGCCAAAACGACCTCAGCATCCGCGTCGCCCAGCCCGCGCTCCCCTCTGTCGTTCCGCGACTCGTACTTTACAGCACAAAGGCCCATCTCAGCCTATGACACGCCCGTCGTTGAGGACAATACCGACGCCAGTGGGACCGAGTATGACGCGAGGATGAATGGTATCCGGGTGTGGTATTCGTCCTTCACCTCCATCGATTGGCTGCACGACGCGATCAAAGACTCCGTGCGTCGATCCCGCCTCCGCCGGGGGAAGTCTAAGCGTGCTCGTGTGCGCCGCCAGCTGGACAGAAGCGTCGGATGGATCATCGTGAGCCTCGTCGGCTTCTTCACGGCAGTATCAGCATTCCTCATTGTGCGGAGTGAGCAATGGCTGTTTGACCTCAAGGACGGCTATTGTCACGAAGGGTGGTGGAAGGCGAAACGTTTCTGCTGTCCGGAATCCGTGGACGGAGCGTTGACCGCGCTCCTTCCTCTCTCTGTGCTTCCTGTCGAAGACCCGTGCTCTGCGTGGCGTACGTGGTCGGACGTGTTTGGACCATTAGTAGAGAAAAGTGGAAAGTGGACGAATCTGGAAGCTGATATCGTTGAATATGTCGCCTATACAGCCATCGCGGTATGCATCCACTGTCTTCTGAATAGCAGGGCGCTTAAACGTTCTGTGCTATCCCTAGCTGACCCTCGCAACGATTTCGGCATTGTTGACCGTGCACTTGACTGCATCTACCACGTTTGTCACGCGGAAAGACTCGGGAGTGCTCGCGCCGGATTTCGCAACTGCAGATACAGATTGGCACAAAGTTTCTGATGCGCTCACAGAGCCGAAGCGAAAAGTGCTATACTATGTACGTACGAAGCTTCCATTGTTCCTGTTCAAGATTTCCTATTTTGAGGCTGTCTTCCCCTGACTTGCTGGCTGAAGACATCGTCCTCCAATTGTTCAATACATGTTTTCATGACGGAAGCGTGACTGATACCCATCCCCTGGTGTAGGCCGCTGGCAGTGGAATTCCAGAGATCAAGACCATATTGTCTGGTGCGCCTTCTCGTGAGGCTATGCTGGAGTGTGTGTAGTGCTGACCTGGCCGTCAGGCTTTGTGATTCATGGTTATCTGGGAGGAAGGGTTCTGTTCACGAAAGCGGTTGGGATAGCGCTCGCTGTGGCCTCGGGTCTGTCGCTAGGTATGCCCGCGGTTCTTCATTCTACTGTTTCCGAACTCATGCGTGGTATAGGCAAGGAAGGACCATTCGTCCATATCGCATCATGCATCGGCAACATCATTAGCAGATTCTTCAGCAAGTACGAGACAAACGAAGGTATGGATTCGTCTTATCGATGGCAATTTTGGGACTGAGATTTGGCCCGACAGGTAAAAGGCGCGAGATCCTCAGCGCGGCAAGCGCCGCGGGTGTTGCGGTTGCCTTTGGTGCACCCATAGGCGGTGTGCTCTTCAGTCTAGAAGAAGTATCATATTTTTTCCCCGCGAAAGTGATGTGGCGTAGCTTCTTCTGCGCAATGGTTGCTGCGGTGACGCTTAGATTCCTTGATCCATTCGGAAGTGGCAAAGTAGTGCTATTCCAAGTTACTTATGACAAGGTAAGTAGCATTACTTTCGTGCTTCTCTAATGAGGTTAATGGTTTGCGCGCATAGAACTGGCATGCATACGAGCTCATCCCCTTCCTCTTCCTGGGAGTCTTCGGCGTACGTCTTCAATATGGGTTTAATAAGGAACATGATATAATTGTGTGCACAGGGCGTCTGGGGAGGATACTTCTCGAAGCTAAATTTCCGCTGGAGCCGTGATGTCCGCAGCAAGACATGGTTGAAGGATCATCCTGTCATCGAGGTGATACTAGTATGTCTTGCCACTTCTGCACACGAACCTTTAAAATGATACGCTGTACCTAGGTCACTGGCCTGTCATCGGTCCTCTGCTTCCTTAACCCATATACGCGTATGAGCGGCACCGAACTTGTGTACAATCTCTTCGCAGAGTGTCGTTCAGGCAGCTCGAACACGCATGAAGGCCTTTGTATCGTCGATCCACCTCGGCAGGCTATGGCAGTCATTAGGGCCATCTTCATCGCCATGGCGGTCAAGAGCGTCCTGACGTTGATTACCTTTGGCATCAAAGTCCCCGCCGGTATCTTCATACCTTCCCTCGGAGGTAAGCACGATTGAGAGGTCTTCTGCTAAACGGCTGCTGACAGTACGCGTAGCTGGCGCCTGTGCCGGTCGAATCGTCGGTATTCTGATGCAGTGGTTGCAGTACTCCCGTCCGAATAGCGTAATATTCAAGTCGTGCAAGGGTGATTTGGACTGCGTTATCCCGGGCCTATACGCTATGGTGGGCGCTGCTGCGACGTTGTCGGGCGTAACGGTATGTATTCTTCGGTCTCTAAGACCAATAACACTGTAGCTAAAGGCGACATCCAGCGTACGACAGTGTCTCTCGCGGTCATCGTGTTCGAGCTCACGGATACGCTTACGTATGCCGTTCCGGTCATGTTGTCGGTTCTTGTCGCCAAGACCGTAGCGGATGCCATCGAGCCGAAAGGCCTCTACGATCTTGTGATCGAGTGGGTACTTCCTCTTGTGTAACCTGAGCTTTGGCTGATCACGTCGAATGCAGTCTCTCACAGCTGCCTTACCTCGACGCAAAGCGTACCTATGTGTGGGGCGTATATCAGATCACAGACGTGGTCTGTACTGTCCTACTTTGCTTCGTGCTCAGCTCACCTTTGATCTGGCAGATGGACCGAGATGTCGATGTAGTTCGGGTAGATCGCGACAACACCGTCAAGACTCTGCGCGACCAGCTGCAAGGTGTCATTGCCAACAGTCGCTTCGACAGTGGATTTCCTATCTTGCGCGTCGGCGACGAGGGTATGCGGATGATCGGATATATCGGAGCGAGCGAATTGGAGCATGCGCTCAGTACGTGATGCGTCTTGAACTATCATGCACGAGGGCTGATTGCCCCCGTTTGTCTTAGGCATTGTCGCCGATGATGCTGACATGAATGTCTCTTTCTATCCCACTACTCCCTACAGAGACAGCGGCATCATGACATCCTCGCTGACTTCTCTGACGGAAGCCGGTTCACATTCTGTTGGTGTCGACCCGTTCGATTTTAGCTGTTACATGGACCAGGTGAATAACTTGGCATACCCACTCGCACCTGCTGTTAATACCTCTGTTACCAGGCACCGTTGACCGTGCAGACAAACTCACCGCTTCAACTCGTTCAAGAGTATTTCGTCAAGCTCGGGGCTCGATATGTAGTTGTGACCGACCTCGACGGTTACTGTAAGCCTTTTGATCTGCAATTTTGCTCCAGCCGCTCATCTGCGTCTAGATGAAGGTGTCATCGACAAGACGACCTGGCTTGCCTTCCTGAACGAGCTAGAAGAAAAATCTTCCTGATGAAGAATCTCAAATTTACGACTCTTATGACGACCAGCAATTGCTCACGACTCTCTTTCTGCACCATACTTCAAGTCATCATCATTCACCAATTCCAACCATTCCATATTCTAGCACGGATCGCGTACTCATGGAACTATGGCATACATCACCTGGATCACTTGTATACCCCACAATGTTGCAACATTCCCAGATCTTGTCATCAATAATCAAATGTGTTCCATTCCGGAGAGCCGTATTGTAGAGCAACATAATATGAAACATGGATCACCCTCTAAGATATCTTTTATAAACTTCGTTGTCCGTCTCCTCGACGTAGGGATAGCCGAGTTTATCCAGGAAGGCTTGGAACTCGCCCGCGTCGTTGGGAGGCACTTGAATGCCGGCGAGAACCTTGCCCAGGTCTGAGCACACGGAGACTTAGTCAGTTTTCTTAAACCTCCACTCAGCTAGAACTTGCCTGCTCCGTGATTGCGGTAGTGGAACAACGAGACATTCCATCCAGAGTGCAGACCAAGCAAGAATTTTCGGAGGGCTCCCGGTCGTTCAGGGAATTCTGTAGATAGTTTTATGAGACCACGGAGTTCGGGATTGTAGGCAAAAGCGTACCAAAGCGGAACAATCGTTCGTTAGGGACATGCTGTACACCGCCGATCATATACCGCCCATGCGCCTTCGCAAGTTCGTCGTCACTGATGTCAACACCCTCCATGCCCTGTTGTTCCAATGCGGTGAGCAGCTCCGCCACTTCAAGAGCACGGTTGGTCGTCTCCAGCTTAAACGATAGATATATCTGAGCCTTGGCTGGGTCGTTGTACCGATATACAAACTCAGTTGTAGCTCGTGGATGAATAAGACTATGCAGTTGAATGAAGCTGTGTCAACGCGATCAGAGGTTCGCCAGAGCACGTCTAGAAAATGCTGGCAGTATACCTTCCAGGCTTCTCCGGTATCTCGACGCTGAGAAGCGCCTCACGGCCCTCACCCAGCTCAGCACGCTCCGCGACGAAACGCAGACGGTCGAAGTTCATGTTCGCACCGCTTACGACTGCGACAAACTTCTTATTCGCGCCCACGAGATTGTTGTCCACGATGTATCTTTTGAGCCCCGCGAGGCCGAGTGCGCCCGCAGGCTCTGTGACAGAGCGCGTCTCTATGACACTGAAGTTAGGGCTACTGCCGCAGAGTTCATTCGTGACGACGTACCTTCGAAGATGTCCTTGATGGCTGCACAGAGCTCGTCTGTGTCAACCTTGACAATGCCGTCAAGCAGCTTTTGGCAAATGCGGAACGGCTCAACGCCCACGATCTTCACAGCCGTGCCGTCGCTGAATGGACCGACTTCTTTCAACGTCACCCTCTCGCCCTCCTTGAGGCTCCGCGCCATCGCGTCCCCGTCCAAGGTCTCGGCGCCGATGACCTTCGTGTTCGGGGAGCCGATGCGCTTGATATATTCGCAGATGCCAGCAACGAGGCCGCCGCCTCCTACCGCAGCAAACACGCCGTCCAAGGTGTCGGAGTCCGCGACTTGCTTTAGGATTTCCATGCCGATGGTGCCTTGGCCTGCGACAACAAGCGGGTCGTCGTACGGCGGGACAAATGCAAGACCGTGCGATGCTGCTAGGCGAGCACACTCCGCCTTGGCTTCATCAAAGTCATCGCCATGAAGCACTACTTTTGCGCCCAGCCTGGACACGTTCCGCACTTTGATGGAGGGTGTGCCTTTGGGCATAACAATAGTGCATGGTACGCCCAGACGCGACCCCGACAATGCGACGCCCTGTGCGTGATTCCCTGCAGACAAATTCAGTCAATATGTCCTGCAGGTGTCTTTCGCGGTACGCACACTAACCCGCGCTGCATGTGATGACGCCTTTCCAGCGTTCCTGCTCGGTCAGGCTGGCCATGAAGTTGTACGCGCCGCGGATTTTGAAGCTGAAGACCTCTTGTAGGTCCTCACGTTTCAGCCAGATCTGGTTCCCGAGTCGTGCGCTGAGGGAGGGGCAGAACACGAGAGGGGTCTCCTTCAGCATCTCGTACACCTTTGAGGTCAGGATGAGCCGTAGGTAGTCTGGTGTTCCATCTTCCAGGAGATGATGTTTCGCGAGCCTGGGGTACGAGATGGGTTCTGGAGCGTTGGAGGAGTATTCTAGCGTTGCCGCGGTGGACATTTTCTATAAACTTGCGTCTGCTTGGGAGAATTCGGACACTGTAGTAGCCAAGTACGTCGTGGATGTGAAGTGGCTGCACACGTCGATCGCCTCGAGTCATGCATGCCGTTATCTTATCAGGCTTCCGGCGTTATCTTGTGACTAAAGCCTCCGCCCGTCTCCATGAAGCAGAGAAGTGAGATGAATTGAGCAAACCGGTAGTACTACGACAGACTAGTAGGTATGACACAATAAAATACAGAATAGCAGTGGGCAGATCACATACGTAGGATGGAGACAGCGACGAAAGAGACCGCAATATACAATAAGCAACCGTGGCAGAGTCCAAGAATTCCCGTTGTAGCACTGGCAAATCATACTGTGACAGTCCGCCGCTCCCGTTCTTTCGTCTTCGCGCCCGGACCAAACCGCTCCTGGAATCTGATAAGTTCCTCCATGAGCTCCTCCATCATCTTCATCGTCTCTGAGCCGGACTCGGGGAGAGTCGCGCTGGGCGCGGGGGCGAGGACTGTCGCTGCGGCGGATTCAAGTGGGGGTGTCTTCTTCTCCTGCGACGGCGATTCGGTGATCGGTGCGCCGTCAAGCGCAGCAACCTCTCCGTTCTCCGCAGGGCCGGTTCCCCCTGCTGGCCGGTGGTCCGCCCCGACCTCGAGCGCCAAGGACTTTTCCACGGCCTCCCTACGTCTGCTCCTCTCCAGCGCAGTGGCCTGTTCCCGCCCCACCCACTCTACGAGCGCTCTCACGCGCTTGTTCATGTCGCCCACGCTCATCCGCTTGCTTGGCCACTTCACTTTGACACCCCGCTCCGTGATGCGTTCGAGCGACTCTCGTCCTGATGGGTCGATGCCCGATCCGCGCACTTCGAGAGGTCGAGGCACGTCGGTGGGTAGCATCGGCTCGAGGTGGGCGAGATAGTCTGGGAGACCCCAGGTCGTGAACAGCGGCTGCTGGGAAACGGCGTATGCGTGTGTGTTGTGGTACGCACGCGAGGCGGCGGCGGCGGACACGTGCGAACTAGCATTCGCCCCAGGCCCTACACCGGCACTACCCTGCACTCGTCGGTTTCCGTGTTCGTTCGCCGTGGTTGCTTTGAATGTAATATTCAGTGACAGAGAGGAGAACAGGATTTAGAAACATACCTTTGACGCGAGTGCTACTGGCTTGTCTGCGTGCAGAAGGCCCTGGCGTGCTGCCGGCTTCTCAGAGGGTCACGTGAGCGACGTCATTCTAAATATAGCAAACGCGTGGTGGCTGACCTTCCTCCTCGAGTCCAAGCTCCTGAGCCTGCGCCTTGCGGTTTCCCGCCGCAGCACGTTTGTTGCGCGATGCGTTCTTGCTGGTAGGTACATTCGGCGCCGACGCCGTCTTGGTGTTGCCGCCGTTCACAGGGTTGGCATCGCCAGTGATGGTCGCGAGAGGTGGTCTGTCCGAGCCTGTGGACGCCGATCTCGTACGCTTGGTGGGCACTCTGAGAGAGTTCGTCACATCAGAAATCGAGATACAACAACATGAGGGGCAGGAACGTACGCATCGTCCCCTGACCTCTTCCGCTTCTTGGGGGCTGCCGCGTTGTCTTGGTCCACCTCAACGTGCCCGTTGGTGGCGCCGTTCAGCCCGTTCACAGTGGCAACCTTCATGTTCGCTTCATGAGCAGCGGCTTCGGCCGCAGTGGCTTCGATGAGTGCCTGAAAACTCTCTTCATATGCCGCGTCACGGCTGTTCATGGTATTGCGGCGTTTCGTGGGCTGCTTCAGATGGTGTAACGGGGAATGCGATCGAGGTGAGCGTGATGTCCTCCCCCCGGCACTGGATGGATGGTGTGAATGAGTTGACGCCTGCCGAACCTTCCTCGCGTGCTTTCTGCGTGAGGCGGGCATGTCAGGGGA
This sequence comes from Obba rivulosa, assembly GCA_001687445.1. Classification (NCBI taxonomy): domain Eukaryota; kingdom Fungi; phylum Basidiomycota; class Agaricomycetes; order Polyporales; family Gelatoporiaceae; genus Obba; species Obba rivulosa. The sequence goes on from KV722351.1 coordinate 149,975, forward strand.
GTGGCCACGGAGAATGAAGCGCGACGCACTTGAGAAGCTCCGGGTATAAGTCCGGCCTGCACTGCTCACAATAGTATTGTTCGGGCAGCGATTCCTCGCTTGTGTAGCCCATGCATTGGCCGTGCTGCCAGGTCTTGCATATCTCACACTGGGCCATGAACTCGCCTGGGTCGTCTTCTCCCTTCATGTGAGCAGGCGCGACGCGCAGAGAACGCGTCGGGACTCACCGCCGTCGTCGCAAATGCACCGCGTGACGCCCTGCTCCTCTCCGTCCTCGCCGTCCTCTTCTGGGTCCGCCGTCGAGTCGGTGCCTGATATAGCGATATTGCGGCCATCCTCACCTCCGGTGGTGTCGACTGTCAATGCAGGCTTCTCCTTCTCCTTGCCCTTGCGGTTGGCACGCGCGTTCCCCTTGCCGTTAGTCCCAGCCTTGTGTGCATCTTCTGGAGCACCATCGTGGTCTTCCTGCTTGTGGCGCTTGCTCCTGGAGCTGTTGGGTGGTGGCGGCGGGGGTCGGGGCGCGCTCTCCTTGGGCTTGGGCGCAGTGTCGGACGTGGGGGAGCCTGCGGGGGATTTGCTGGAGGATGCGGAGGGAGCGGTACGCCTCCCGGAGCGTCGGGGCTCCTTGGGGGAGGGCGGGGGGCCCATTGTCGCTACGTTGGCCATAATTCACGCCAGTTCGGGGGACGCGAGAGGGATTCGCCCTGGGAGCACGGTGCCTCCGGGAACGCGAGGAGATAGGAATAGTTGAGGGGGATTTTGCAGTACTCCCAATTGGCATACAGTTAGATATTACATAAAAACATAAATTGGCCTTGCCGGCCGCGGGGTATTTGACTTTCTGGGCCGGTGTCCAGCCAATCCTGAGCCTCAACATGCACTGCCTTCCAACTCCGCCCCCTCGCCCGCAGTCCGCCCGCACTCGCCAGTGACGACATCTAGCTAGTCGACGTGCTCGCCGTCGCCCGCATCCTGGCTTATGAATGGGACAGATCACGCTGAGCATGAGGCCCGCCCAGGGTCCCGGCTGTCTCTCGACCTGTCCGACGATGGCGAGGACCTCCAGGAAGACCATCCAGGGGACTACTCTACGCGCTTCGAGGAGCTCATGAGCGGTTCGGAGGATGGGTCCGAGGACCATGTTCATCATGAGGGAGGCTCTGATGATGAGGATGAAGAATTCGTCTATGACGGTGTTGACACACAGCCCGTAGGGACCTACCGTGAACAACTGCAAGACGTGCTCGGTTCAGAGCATGAGGATGATGAGATTGAGGAACAGCAAGTCGAAGCAACTCTTCTCAAGCAAGTAGAGGAGAACGAGAAGTTCGTCGCATTGATGGAGGACGAGGCACGGGTGAGTGCATGCTCACCATGTGTCGTGCACCAAATGCTCATGCGTGGCACGCAGCGTCCCGAAGGGCTGCCAGAAGGCTCACTCTCACCTCCTTCTATTACCATCTCCGGCGCGTTCACATCGCCGAAGATGGTGGAGACGCATCCTACGAGCCTCAAGTTGTCACCACCATTCCTACACCCTACAATCTCTCGCCTACGTTCGACAACCCCGCAAGCTTCTCGCATCCCTTCGAACGATAGCGTTGGCACTCTCTACTCGCATACTCGTGAAGATGAGTCTGGAGAGCCTTCACATTTCTCCGCGCTGTCAAGGACATCCTCGTCGCTACACCTGCTGGCGAGTCCTGCCATCGGAGATTCCAAACAAGACATATCACGCAACCATGACGTATTCCGCTGGACTCAGCTGCGAGTTATTGACGAATATCTCTACTCCAATCAGCCCCAGAAGGCGTCTGCATTGCTGGGCACACAGTCACCTGGCTCTCCTACTGTCCTCGCGGCGAACGGCTTGATCTGCATCGGCACAGATACGGGCAAGGTCCTAGTGTTCGATTTCCAGCAGAAACTCCGTTGCATATGCGGCTCGGAGTCACCGGGTACGTCATTTCATGGTTTGACTTATTTAACTTACTCAATGCACTCTTCAGACAGAACAGTAGGCCCGGTGACTGCACTGGCACTGTCATTTGATCATACATATGTCGCCGCAGGTCATGCAACAGGTCATATCCAGTTGTTCGACCTGAACGCGCCAAAGACTCCGGCACGCTTTGTCCCGCCGACCAGCCTTGCTGCAGTCGCGTCCGGGCGACAGGAAGGACACCTAGCAGGTTCAAGGATTGTCAGTGTCGGCTTCGTCGCAGGGAGACACACTGCGGTCGTCTCTGCAGATGACTATGGGCTCGCGTTCTACCACACGCTAGGCAAGATTCTCTTCGTAGAGGCTTCAGACGTTCTCCGTATCCTGGGGAAGTATCCGGAAGAGGATCCTGTGTTGACTCCACCCACCGCTCCCCCCGGCTCTCATCCCTTCCGGCGGCGTAGGTCACGCAAGGCGGGCTCCATCCTTGCCATGGCACCCCTTCCGCTCGGCACTGCGTCTCACGAGACGGATGCATATAACCTCATCGCCCTTCTGACGCCCGTCAAGCTCGTTGTGGTGGGGTTGCGACCATCGCCGAGGACGTGGTACAGGAAGCACCGCGATGCTGACGAGGTATCGTCCAAATCGAGGTTCAAGGGATGTCTGGCTTGGTTCCCCAGCGTCGTTCCGGGTGCGGGCTCCCAGAGCGCACCGGAGCGTACGAGTCAGAAGACGCAGTCGAACGGGTTGAATGTTGCCCCAACCACCCCGATGCTCGTATATTCGTGGGGTAGCACAATGAGCCTGATCCGGGTCTCGGAGTCTCGAGTCATGGAGCAAACGCGCAACGCCAAGACGGGGAAGATTACCTCTGCAGAGGTGGGCAGGATCACCTTCGAAGAGGTCGGGAGCTGGTCGACGGATAGCGATATTCTTGCTTTGCGATGGCTGAATGTGAATGTGGGTTCGTTCATCACGGCTTGTGCGAGTTGAGACTCTTCGCTGACGTCCGTAAGTTAGCAAGTCATCGTCCTCATCGGCCATCACCTAGAAGTCTACGATGTCCGTACCTTCAAGCTCATAGAACGCGTCGGATATGATTCTTGGACGCTGGTCTCTCCAACTTTGAGTCACACCACGAACGGCTCGGTTTCATACACGGACGCCGTCACTGAGGTCGCCCATAGTTTGCGCGTATACAAGGGCAAGATCTTCATCTTGGTATGTACAGTGCCCCCTCCTCCCCGGTGGCATGAATGAATGCTGATGGATTGTTCCAACAGGGCCAGCACGGGTTGCAGGTCGGCACCCTACTCACATGGGCAGACCGGATTTTGTCCTTCGTGCAGAACGGCGACTTCCTCAGTGCCATCGAGCTGACCCGCTCATACTACCTCGGCCAAGCTCCCGGAAACAGGAATGGTCTTCCCGACAGTCCGGAAAAGCTCAAGGAAGTCGTTGGCGAGAAGATGCGGGAGCTGATGACTGCATCGGCCCGATATACCTTCTCGGAGGATCGGATGACGGATGGCACGCACATCACTGCGGATGGTCGCGGAGTCGATCGGACCTCACTTTTCGAGGGTCTCGTTCGGACATGCGCTCGCGCATGCATGGCACTGGATGACTACGAGTTCCTTTTCGAGGACCTCTTCCAGTACTACGACGACAACAGCATCTCGCGCATCTTCTTACTCCAGCTGGAGCCGTTCATCCTGGATGGGACGATTCGTCATGTGCCCCCACGCATCACGCAGCAGCTCATCGCTTTGCACGATTTCGATAACAATCCCGGCCTAGCGGAGAGGATCATCTGGCACATTGATCCGGACTGTCTCGACATCAACCAGGCAATCGCACTATGTCGAAAACATCGGCTATACGACGCCCTCATCTACGTCTTCACGCGGGCACTCAACGATTACGTATCTCCGATCGTGGAGCTGCTCGGGCTCATCCGACAGGTGCAGCAATATCGCAGGGCACGAATGGAGGCCTCTCCCGACTCTGGCGTGTATGTGGAGGGCGAGGCGATAGAGGGGACGGTCATGAACGCGTACAAGATCTACCCGTACCTCGCCGACGTCCTGACAGGGTTGACATATCCGTCGGAAGATCCAATCCCCAAGGACGAAGCGGAGCAAGCCAGAAATGACGTCTATACATTCGTTTTCTTTGGTCGTTCCAGCGTGTGGCCAGAGGGGGAGGGCGGCACGCTCGTATTGACGTCCGATGAGGAGAACGGAGTAGAGCCGACGTACCCGTACACTCGTCTACTGTTGCGGTTTGATCCCGAGGCGTTCCTCCACACTCTCGATCTGGCCTTCGAGGATGCCTATCTAAACGATGAGGACCGGGCTGTCAGTCGGCTAGTGATCGTCAAGATCCTGCTGGAGATCCTGGCTTCTCCGGAACTCACGCCTTCTGAGCGGACCTTTGTCCACATATTCATTGCTCGGAATGTGCCGAAATACCCTCAATTCATCGAGATACCTCCCAGTGCACTGCACAGCATCTTGATCGGCCTTGCAGAGGACCCGGATCAGAGCACCCGCGAAGATCGCCAACTGGCTGCAGAGTACCTGTTATCCGTATATACGCCCCATGAAAGTGATCGTATACTCGCTCTATTCGAGGAAGCAGGATTCTACAGGATCTTACGATCTTGGTATAGGCAAGAAAATCGCTGGCGGCCACTATACACGACTTTTCTGCAGGATCCCAATCTACCATCCTCAACACTCTTCCCTTCTCTGGATGACCTATTTCAAGTCGCGAGACGCAAAAACAAGGGAATGTTGCCCAAGGATCTGGTGGACGTCGTCTCCAATTCGTTGCCAACTCTCATCCATGTCAACATTCGCGGTACTGCTGCTCTCATTGACAAGCACTTACCAGACTTTCACGAGCGTGCGATCCAGTCGTTCAGCCCAGATGAGGACCGCGAGCGTTTCGCGTACTTGCACTACCTGTTGGGTTCGCCACAGTCGTTCCAGGATGCGGACGTAGAGCCTCCTCGCGAAGGCGGTCCATCACCGCACATCACACCTGATCTCCGCCAACTCTATATTTCCTTGCATTGTCTCTTCGATCCCACAGGGGTGATTCCGGCGCTGCGATATCTTCCTCACGACTTCCTCGACACACCGGCGATCGTCGAAACATGCGAGAGCCATCGGGTTTATGACGCTGCAATTTGGCTACTCGATCGTGAGGGCGATTCGCCTGCAGCTCTCGCGAAAGCAGAATCATACGAGAAGGCTCTGTCGGTCAGGATTGCAGTGACTCTTGTTAGCGAACCCCTCGCGGAGCAAGACATTTGGGACTTCGTCCACAGCCTTGAGTCCATTGCTCGAACGGCCGTGTCCATATGCCTAGAACACTCAAAAGTCGACTCGGACACGAACTTCCCGCTCGGGGATATCTGGTTCCGTCTTCTCAAGAGTCAGCTCGACTCTGTGCAGCGGGTTGTCAGCTGTAGACCGCCAACACTCGACTCCGCTACCTCGGACATGTCAGAAGTCAGCCGGCAGGTCACAAGCTCTTTACGCTCCATCCTGCAAAGCACCTTCGGCTCTCTGATGTCCACCAGCTCTACAAGAGGCATTTCATTGCCTCGCCTGTTCAAACGGCTCGTCGAATCAGTGCAGGGCAATCAAGCCTCCAAAGGCGCCCTCTACGCGGAGTTCAGGACAATCCTGACCGGTATGTTGGAGTCATACCGATCAGACGGTGACATGCTCATCATCACAAAACATCTGGTGGACCGGGACCTCTTTGAGAACATCGAAGAGTTCGCACTGCAGCGCGTGCGGGGATGGGCACCATCGCAAGGAATTTGCTTCTACTGTGGAGAATCCTTCATCAACAAGGTTCAAGTGACGACAAACGGGGGCCCGGAGTATGTGGACGAATCCCCAGTTATTGTATCTCGGACAGGCGCTATATACCATAGTAGATGTTCACCACCTGATACTCCTGCTAATACCCTCAATGTACATTAGACATGGATTCGGAGCTATACGTCTCGGCATATAATCTGGGTATCTAATCAAGATTCTGCAAATAAAAAAGTGAGCATTTAGTTAGTCAGTGGGAAGAGTACAGCCATACCATCCGTCAAAGGAGCGCGTGCCATCTCTTCCAATGCCTTGAACGTCTCGTTCTCCGGAGCAACGACTCCAAGCGACTCTGCCTCTCTACCGAACGCCTCCACATCTAGGATCATCTGGGCGCGGATTTTCTCCTCATCAGCACGACCATCGTCATCGCGAGAGGCACCCGAGCCGCCCAGGAATGAGAAGGCAGACTTCTTGCCCTTCTTCAGTCGGCGCAATGATTCCTCAGTCTTCTTCATGGCCGATAGGAAGTAAATGTACCTTCACACCAGACGGCCAATCTTAGTGACAGTCAGATAATGCAATTTCGTGCAGGTCTTACCGCTGAGCCACAATCTCGAATATGTCCTCCGAGTATGCTTTGAGAAAGTCGTTCTTCAAGGCTGCACCTGGCCCATCCGCCGCACCTATGGCGAAGAAGGCTCTGAGAGGGCGAAAGATCAAGGACACGAAGTGGCTGGGCTCTGCTGGCATGCGCTTCGATGACATAGCCCTGAACTGTGAGGGAATCGACCGCATAGACAGGAGAGCGTCGCAAGCACGCCTAGCTAGTATGTAGACGATTTGACTCGACAGAGGTTGAACGAGGGAAGTCAATTTTGACAGCGCATGTTTGAGAATATCTGCACAATCGTGAGGAAATCTTCTTGCATAAGTTACTTGTACTGACCCTCAATTTTGGGCGTATCTTCCTCAGCAGTCTCCATTAGATCAGGTAGCATCATGCTCAGTTCTTCCCGCCAGATGTTCCACATCTTTGACTCCATCGCCTTGATATCCACAATGGCTGTGGCAAATTGTTGTAACAAGAGCTCATCGGCTGCCGTCGCTTCTGGAGACGCAGCTTCCGTGGGAGGATTGGGAGTTGACGCTCGAGTAAGAGAGGATGGAGATCCTCCTGCCTGATGAAAACATTGTCAATAACAAGCCTGAAGTCAGCTAAGATGCCTGCTGCCCACCTTCTCTGCAGCTGCGGCTGCGGCTATCTTTGGCGGTGGTTCAAATGCAGGAATACTGCTGTCTAACCAGGTTCTATGCCGGTTGAGGAGCTTCGGGACAGTCTTTCAGTGTTTACTTCATAATCTGAAGGGCACAACGAACCTGCAGCGTTAACCTCCAGAAGCGATAAGCCAGCTCCGGTATGTATACCTCGGCACTCCAACATGTGCTGATTGCTTCCCAAATGGCAGCGGCCTGAGGGGTCACAAATGGCTCAAGTGCTGCTTGGCAGAATCAACATTAGTGAACGAGCAAACTGATGCAATGTCCACTGTACTTGCATACCTTTATTGTTCGAGCGCTCAAGACGAGTAATCGCCAGCTTATCCTCCAGTGGCGATACAATCTCTTTCCACCTCAGCTGGAAGTAGACTGGCAGCTGCCATCGTCTCTCAAACGCGATATATACGAGATGCCCTCGCATCGCCTCGATTGCATGCACTGAAGGCGCAAGGAACTCGAGGGCACGTATGAAAGCTTGGGTAGTCTCATAGTGCTGTCGGAAGGACCAAGGTCATGCACGGTGCTGGGATCGATGACGACGAGATGCTCACCTTGCGGAATTCATCCGGCTTGCCTGCTGCAAAGACGACGCTGCCGAGTTCATCCATGATGGCCCTCCCAATCTCTGCCCAGATGACATTCGCCATAATCTCAAAGCCCGGCTCTTCTTTTGGTTTCGCGGAACCAGCCGGGTTCCCCGATTGGCTGTCCTTCGCTGATCTCAACCCAGACTTGACGCAAACAGTCTCCGCAACCTCCATGATACGCTTCAGATCTCGATCGATGAACTTCAGCACGGTGTTGTACAGCGCGGCAAGCGAGTCGTCGCGGTCGTCGAGCATGTGCGCGGAGATGCCCGGGGAGGATATAGCATCGTGCCTGAACTCGAACGGGTTTTGCTTGGATGCGAAAGCCGTGAATGGCGTGTAGGGAGTGCGCGGCGGGTGACTAGCTGTCGGGAGCGGGCTAGAGGAACGAGCTGTGCAGGCGAAAGGTGTATGCGGAGCGATAGGAGAGCGAGGGACGGTTAGTGCGCCGGGATGTATGTTCTGCGGGGATGTATCAGGGTAACGTGTTTATACGATACAAAAGAAATAAACCTTCTTCACGAAACTCCGTACAACCTCCCGTCTTAGAACATCCTCCGCGTCACGCCATAAGCCGAGAGTATCATATGTTTTCAGACATTCAGTGATGTCCGCCATCCATTTCGACCTCTCGGCCTCCGTCGCCCTGACCTCCCTTCCATGTTCCTTGCCGGTGACGAGGGCCGTGACCGTAGCAGCGAAGAGATGGTCCAAGTCAGAGGACAGCGTAGATTTGATGCGGTCTATGCGCTGAAAGATGACTAGTGTGAGATTCGCGGTACGTTGATATTGGATAGACAGCTCACAAACCCATTGCGACTCCTCAACGAAGGCACACCTGCCCGTGCACGCCCTTGAGACATGGTAGAGCAGTTGGGTATATTCTGCCCCCACACGGGCGAGATGTTTGGCCCGGCTGCCTCGTGCTCTGCCATCTTTTAGTCCAACGCCCACTCGCTGATACAGATCGGGAGTACCTTTCCTCTGCAGAATCATCCTCGCCGCGCATAGGCATCTTCACGGTATGCATCTCTTGAGTCGACTCGTTCGCGTCGGGTGGGGATGCGATGAGTAGAAGAGATTCGAGTCGTGTGATGGATTCCGAGATCTTCAGGAGTAAATGCAGGAAAGCCTAACCATAGAAATAATGTGTATAAGAGCTCTCATTCATCCATTTCAAAGAGTAGAAGCTAAACGATCCAATACATGATATGGAACTTGCACAGGAGTAACGAGACAATGTACAGTGTTTTCAGGCATCCCAGTTGTAGCACTCCCGACGCACCTTCTCCTCTCGAAGAGCAGACCGTCGATCCAGTTTGGCTTGTATGGCATCCTGTAGACCCTGCAGTGTCTGACGCGACTCCTACGTCCAAAGGTATCATGAATCTATGCACAATGCTTTTGGTAAAAGTACGTACCACAACCTGTGCTCTCAGATCACCCAGAGGCTTCTTCAATCTCTCCAACCGAGCACCCTCGCCCCTCAAGTCTGTGCTCAGGCTGATGAACGCCTCGTAATCGTCATTAATGAGCTTGACGAGCTCCTCCTTTAGCGTCGCCAGATATTCGCGGAGCTCCGAGCGCAGGTCGGGGAGAGACGTGTAAGCGCGAGAGAGCAGGAATTCCTCTACGTTGAAGGGGTCTGCAGATAGATGGGGGTTGTCATGTGAGAGGGGTATGAATATTGGGAGTTCGTGTTGCGCCGTATCGTCCTCGGCGGTTCCTGTAGACTTTCTTGGGGCAGAGCTGCGCTCACGCACCGCGAGCTCCTCGGCGAGTCGTTCCAGCTCGAAGGGGTCCCGAGAGCTGCCTGCCTCCGGACTTCGAGTAGGAGGCATAGAGTCCGTTCGACCTGAGGGTATGAAGATCCGATGAAGTAGACTATCCGAGGACCACAGCTAGCATAAAATATGAAGAACGGCCAGAACAATCTTCAAAGTGGCGACAGCAGCCAAGTACGCGAAGTTGAGCGCTTGATGGTAGGGCGAGCAGCCACCGCGTCGTCATACTCATGTGTTATCAGAGGGCAATCATAATTTGATAACTGCAAGCAAACATCCAATCCTCGCAACAATACTATCAACTCATTGTATGTGCACGACACGAAACAATGCAAGGCAAGTAGCACTACATCAAGGGGACAGGCTGCGCACTGGTCAGCATGGAAGCGCTGTCCGTCGTCGGGATCATGCTGAACCGAATCTGGGTATGCTGGATCGGCTGTACCGGCCTGCCAGAGATTAGCAGACGCATGAGGCGTACGGGGTGGTAGTGCGAGATCAGGCGGCTGCCAAGGTCCGCTAAATGAGAGTGGGTAAGCACATCGAATGGTGTTCACTTATGTGGGACACTCACCGTAATGCCTGAAGACAAAGGACAGCGGTGCAGCCTCGTTCTGTATGGATAGTCAGTTGACAGCATTTTAGAATGAGTAGGATGGACTCACCTGCAGCATAAGCGATCCAGCCAAGGAACGCAAGAACATAATCCCCCCTGTGATAATCATTGTCGGTCACTTGTATTTCATAAAAATGAGATAAGCGTACCCGGGAGTCTCAGGGGATCCTTAATCCTAAGCATGAGAGCGAACAGGGGGAAGTGGTTGAGGAGAGCAGATGAAGTATCGAGCGCGGCGTGAACAATGATGGTGAGCAACCGTGTCTGGAAGCTAAATGTCAGAACCCAAGTCCCACACCAGTCACTGCATGCTCACGGTTGCAAACAACGCGTAGTACGCCAGCATCGTCGGGTAGAGGAAGGTGACAAGGGTGAATAGGATAGTACCGAGCAAGAGCTGGTCGATATCATAATCCCACGACTCCAAGCGCTTCCGCAGGACGTTGTACCGCTTGCCTGGTCAAGTCTTAGCACCAATGCAAACAGCGACAGAAGGCGGACACACCTCGGAAGAGATTCCAGAGGGAGCCGATAAATCCCAGCTGGTGCCGGAACACGATGGCGGAAAGCCAGTAGCACACCCAGAGATGTGCGGTGAAGAACCTGAGGAGGTCGGCCAGCAGCGAGATGATGGCGGTCATGCCAAACCATCCCATCGCGCCGGCGAGCCAAAATATGACCGGGTAGTAAGGCGCGAGCGCGATGAGGACTCCTGTGAATCGGGATCAGATATCGCGGAGCACTAAGAGATGAGGGAAAACGCACGGGCCCATAGCTTGACGATGGTCATGAAGATGTAGAAGACAAACGAGCTCAGCTCCGTGTTGAGCTTGAGGCCTGCAGGCCAGTTATTCAACCACATGAGGGCGTCTTGTATCCACTCTACAAGGTAGTGCTGGATGAAGATCAAGTTGTGGTCGAGCGGGGAGATATGGTCAGGATTTGGATACTGACCTGCAGCGTGAACTCTAATATTCGGGACAGAACTAGCCGGTTCTCGCACAAGAAGGACCCGAATGCAACGCCGATGATCACGTCGTTTAAGACCAGCCAGACACAGTTGTAGAATCTGCTCCTGTGAGCGTGGCCCGATCTCGAATGATATCTGCCCCTACCTGACGTATCGGGAGATGTCTCGTACAGTGATGAACTGCTTCCTCTTGCGCCATAAGGTCGGAATGGTGGAAAATACGAACTGAGCTTGTTCAAACCGGACATCAAATTGTTCAACTGATGCACTCATCTTAGCATGCAGGCTCCTGTGACGACTACGCACAGAATAAACGCGTACCTGTGGCGGATACGCCTCTCAACAGGGGCGGGAGGCGCATCCACATGTGCGAATGGCCCGTGATATGGACTGGCGTCGTTGCATGCTTCATAACTGGAGATGGATATGGAGGGATTGTCCCTAAGGGGATCGGCCCAGAGCTCGCAGATTGGGAGGCTTGGATGATATCTGCCAAGTACTTCGCCAGGTTGAGCTGGCGGACACCATGAGCTAACAAGCTCAGGACTCTGAACCTGATACTGACCTGAAGAACAGCGGATGAATCCAATGCTCGAATTCCATCGCTCTTTGGCCTCGTGAAATCTGCTTCGAGAAATGTAGCATGTCTCGCATTCGCCGAGGGGTCTGGCCTCGAATGTTGTTGCGACGGAAGAATATCCAGCTCTCTATGGTCCAATGCGTAGAACTGCATAAGCTCCCTCCGAGGCCTCCGATATAGAACAATTAGTGGGGGTCCTGCGGGAAAATCAAGGATAATTCGTGTTGTATTGCGTACGTGACGCACGTTTCAACAGCCCAGATTGTGCGGGGTACAAGTCAATCTCAGGTAACATGGCATGGTCTCCCGGAGATGCTTTCTCCAGCATGAATCGGCCTAGTATCACAGGATCCCGCAGATCTGGATTTGCATGCTTAGCTTGCAGCCACTCCTTCGTACGGGTAGCATCGTGTAAAATTGCCTCCGCATGATCTCTCTTTGAATACCCAGAACATGATCTATGAACAACCAGATTTCCGACTACATGAGCCCGAGACTCACTGTCTCCACCTGGAGTGCTCCAGCAACACAGACCAGCGGGTGAGACCATCCGTAGCAAAAGCCGTCAGAATCCGAGACGTCCGTGGGCCAGAAGATTGGGACAGATTCGTGCACTGTCATCCTAACGTCGTAGGACGAATGAAAGGGAAGTACGTATGCATACTAATTTCGCCAGCGAGGTGCGTGCAAGGCAGCAGCAGCGAGTCGACCTTTGCCGCGGGAGCTGGACGCGTCGGTGGCTGCGGGCAGATGACCGCACAGAGATGCCCAGCGCAGCTCATGCCATCCTCGGACCCTTCGTCGCCAGGTCTGCCTGACGGATAGGCGCACCCTCTCACAGCAGACCATTCGTCGTCGCACAATCCTCGAAGCTCGCTAGCCCGACGCCATGAATCCGCCTCCGACCGCTCGTCCGTGGGCAGGCTCGCCCTACCGCCGCCGGCGCATCCTCTGGACGCTCCTCCTCTTCTCCGGGATCTTCTTCTTTCTCTTCAAAGACCACCTCCCCGCGGACTTCTGGTCGCTGCCCAGCTCGCTGAAGGACTTTGGCTTCTCGCCCGAGTCGTCGCGCGCGGGCCAGGTCGCGCTCGCGAAAGAGAAGGAGAAAGACGCAGTGCTGCGCGTGGAGGAGATCCAGGCGCTGCTGCACTTCGTCACCGCGCACCCGGATAGGACGTTAGATGAGAGTGAGGACGGTATACGTGTGGAGGGGATCGGTTGGGTGAAGGTCGACCCACAGAAGGAGCTCGACCTGAGGGTCTTTGCGCCGGATGGCGATGTCGACTGGGAGAAGCATCTGAAGGTCTTGAACGAGAAGTATCCTCTTGTTGTCTTCAGTAAGACGTATTGCCCGTATGTCACCCTTCAATTGTTGCAAGGAGACAACTGACCGCTCGTGGCTGGACAGATACTCTCAAAGTGCGAAAACGCTGCTGAACTCATACGCAATCCACCCTCCGCCGTTCGTCGTCGAGCTCAACACAAGATCTGATGGGGCACAGATGCAAACTATCTTGTCACGGTTAACGCAGCGGCCGACTGTGCCCAACATTCTGCTCAATGTATGTCCTTTTGCACCACCCATATCGCACGCTCCACGAATTGATGGATTCACAGGGTAAATCCATTGGAGGCTCTGACGATATTCACAAATTGCATGAGACTCATGAGCTCAAGCCGTTACTCCAGGAGGGAGGTTTAGAGGTAACTGGAGGGGTGTAATGATGTGCTTGGTATTTTGTGTATGCGAGGTATGTTGTTGTAGAAATCCGTGTAATTGTAGCTTCTTGTCCTCATCCACGCATTGCTCCGCATATTTTGTGTCATCAATATTCCCTGTTTCTCCACGACATCCCCAGAACTGTGGTGTCAAGCCTCTACAGCAGTCTTGCAGGATTCGCGTCGAGGATAGCACGTCGTGTCCATGTCAGAAGTCATCACGAGGATGGAGCATCGTCATACGGAGGTAGACCCCACTCTTCCGGCACGAAGTCTTCCAGCGACTTCAGTGTCAAGTCCGGCTGCTGGGGCCCCAGCGGTGTCGTGGAGTCGTCGCCAAGCGCGAGCAGGTTAGCGTCCGGCACCCACACCACTTCGCCGCACATGAGCCCCACGCACGCATCCAAACCCGCTCGAGAAGACTCACCACTCATCCCCGCTGCCTTCCCTGCCTGAACCCCCGGTATCGCATCCTCAAACACGAGGCCCCGCGCCCTCTCCTGCGCCTCTTCCTCACTCACCGAGCCAGCCTCAGCCACGCCCACCTTCCGCGCAAGGCACCGCTCCGCGGTGACGAGGAAGATGTCCGGGTGCGGCTTCCCGCGCCCGGGCGCGAGCAGGCCGTCGTCCGCGCACACCACGCGGCCCTCGAAGTGGCCGAAGAGCGCGTCCACCAGATGCGTGCTCTTGAGCTCGTAGTTCCGGCGCTGCGAGCCGGTCGCGACCGCGATCGGCACGCCGTGCTTGTGCAGGTGCCGCACGAGCCGCACCGCGCCCGGGAGCGGCTGCACGTGCGGCCAGCGCGCGTCCTGCCCGACGCGCCGCTCGGCGAGGTAGCGGTCGATCGTGAAGTCCGCGGGGAGGTCGGGGAAGAAGGAGAGCAGGTGCGCCGCGGCGTCGCGCTCGGCTGGGCGGTCGGGGATCAGATGTGGTCGGTGGAGACGCGGAGGAGGGCGCACGTTTGCCCATGAGGCCGGCCTTGATGTCCCAGGTCATTTCCTTACCATACCGGGCGAGGATGTCGTCTGCATATTAGAGATAAGCAATAAGCTCCCGAAGAGTAGAGAGGAGCCCGAATGGAACTCACTAGTCACTTCTGTGTAGACTCGCTCAGAATCAATCAGTAGGCCTGTACATATGCACGCATAAGTGAGGCACGGATGTGGTGATCATCGACTACCCACCATCCATGTCAAAAAGGACATAGTCAATCTGAGCTCTCTTGGTGGTCATTATGCAAGGACAGCTGCTGGTGGCAGACGTCGGCAGCTGCAGAACACGCCTGTTTGTGCAGATAGTGCGCCCCGAAGGATTCTGATTGAGTTAGGAAGAGAAAGATCTTCTGGTGATAGCGGTCGTAGATGAAGATCGTGCCGGAGGGCTGCCGGCAGCTAAGCATCAAGCTGTAAAGGTTAGCGGGAGGTGGCTGATGTTAGTGTCGCTCGCAGTCATAGAAGTCAAAAACGCGGGGTGTCGTTGGCTGATCACGACGTCGCCACTCCAATTGAGCATGATCGAATATGCCTCGTAGTTGGCAGGATCTCTCAAATCCAGTGGTATATACGTACATGACGTAGAAGGAAATCTGTCGGCCGCGCAACATGTGATGGAAGCAATGCAGTGCAAGAAGTGCAGTAGGCAGAAGGAACCAGCAACGCGTGTATGAGTAATCAAAGCATTGCGAAAGCGTCCAGTCGATGCCAGTTCTATGTAAGTATTGCGCATGTGCTATTAGTACGGTAGATAGTCATACACCCAGCTGTACACCCAACAATCCGATATGCCACCCGGTAGCGAAACAAACAGCGTGGTCCGCGGCGACGCACCCGCCGCCCAGGGTAGAGCCTAGCCCGCTAGTGCTTCCCCTTCTTCTTCTTTGCACCATCAACTACCCCACCGGCGTTGCTTATCATGCGCCGCAGCTCGCCCTTCGTGTTTAGATAGCGGATTTCCTGCATCGAGCCAACTACACGGCCGCCGACGAGTAGGATAGGCAATTCAGTAGTCGAAGTGAGGCGGAAGAGCATGGGCGCGAGCACGTCCTCATCAGCTGCAGATCATGACGTGAGCAAGCATAGCGGATATGGGTAACGGGTTACTGACGTCGTTGGTCTACTTCAATAATCGTGGGTTCCGGACGTAAGTGCATATTGGCGAGCATTTCCTTGAGTTCTCGTGAGACCGGCGAGTGGAACTATGTGAAGGGAGCCCCATAAATCGTGCTCGGGAGCAATACGCGGAAATAGACGAACCTTCGAGTACAACAACACCGGGTTTCGCGCCCAGACGTCGTGCACGACCGTCGCGACTTCGTCGGGTGCCTGCGGGCTGCGCGTGTCGAAGTCGAGCACAAGTTGTGGGTCAATCGGCTGCGAAGGGTCCACAGAGGACGGGATCACGTTCTGTGGCAGGCTAACAATAAAGCTGGAGACCGCAGCCAGCTCTTGTTGCGCGTCCAGCGTGATCTGTGGCCGCTCCGCATTGCTATTGCTCGTGTTCCCGCCGGTGGGGCGCTTCTGCCTCAGCGCGGCGCGGAACGCCTCCGAGGATATACGCGAGGACGACGAGCCGGCTTTCGAGCCATCAGACTCGAGGAAGGATATTGGCGAGAGCGAGGGCTGTGCGACGAGGAGGACATAAACAGAGACAACTGCCAGGACGAAGAGGGCGAGAAACGTCGTCTTGAACCAATAGCTCTTGAGCTTGCGCGACGAGAGCTGGGTGCTGAACTCGGCGAAGCTGAGCGGCGGAGTCAATGGTGGGGATTGGAGGGCGAGGTGGCCCATGTCGGGGTGGCGGGCAGAGAACGTGCGGCGGTGGGCCATGGAAGGTAAACACTTAAATGAAGTGCCGGGCGAATAGAAGCGAGTTGGAGAAAGAAAGGAATGGCAAAGGCGTGGAGCCCAAAATGAGTGTCTTGATTCACTGAGACAATTGCACCTTCTGCAGGTTGACCCGGTCGACAGGCTGTTTATCCGATCGCCGAATTTTGCACCACGTGTAGACCTGCCTGTTATGGTATGTGCGCCTGCTTGCCGTCACGGCTGTAGGCTTGCCGAACGCGATCAACCATCAATCTTGCCGCTTCGAGTACTGCGGTGCGCTGTTTCTTGGCCTTTTCGCAGCCAGTCACCCCGCCCGACGCATGTCCACCGGGTGGCCGCTAGAAGCTGCGAATCTCTTTCCCTCCTGCTGCGTGTCCGCCACGAGCACGAAGCACCCACGGACATGGTCTCCTTCCTAAATATACGCACCTCTCGCGACGTTTTGGCATCATCGTTTCCCTCTATGACGCACTTTATCGCTGTCTGGAATGTTGCGCATCCGCCTTATCCGGAACCCCGACATGTATTGAACTTTCCGCTCACGGTCGTCGGCTCCCTTCTGCAGCCTTGTCCAATGAAAACAGACTCTGACAGACTTCTAGGCGATTGGAGCGCTACCCTTCCTCGTCCCTGCGGCCTGCGCAACGGCGACTGCCATGATAACCAGTGATGAGCAGTGATGGCCACATGCGTACGAGTCCGGGTTTCGACAGCGGTGATTTGAACCGATGTGCGTTATCACAACATAACTTCGGTCTAGCTTTATCACAACATTCGCAGACATGCGTAGCGACTGTTGACTGCCCCACGACGTGTATGAGCTTCACGCTGCTCAAGTTTTCATCTCCGGCATTTGCGCTCATCGGTTGCAATCACATTCCGCGCGCCTCAAATATCACAGCAATCACAATGGTTGCCTTGCTGGCCTTTGCATCCATTTCGTCTGTCAAAATGTGGATAAATGTCGAGATATGACTTGATCCCCGGCTCCCCGACGTCCGGCTCTATGCTGAGAAGTCGAGCCTCAGTGCCTTGTTATTGTGATATCGTCATAATGTCCTCGGCGGTCCCGCTAGATTCTAGGGTCAGAATGTTCTGGGGCGCTCAAGTGGATTTGCAGCAACATTAGGACTTCACAGTTGGAGCCAGCCTACAATATGACGCTCACCCCGGTTGATATCAGCTGCGCCGAAGATCACATATGATTCCGTGCAAACACGCGCCAAAGATCTTGGGAAATCTTCAGCTGAACAATTCCAGAGAGAAAATGCGTCGAGCGTTCAATCCTGGCGTTCTAGGGCTAGATTCGAGGGGCGGCAAATGCGGCCTTTTACCTCCACGGCATGGTGGTCTGGAACACAACGTGTTGTCTGGACCCATGGACTAATACCAGAACTCCACAGGACTCTCGTTAAATTTGGCCTCAGTATAAAGATAACCAGGAACAAATCGACCTCCCATGACTTTTTCAGACTCGGACGTACCCCTCTTATCATGTTTTCCCGCCTCCTACCCCGACATCTCACCGATCGCTGCCTCCTTGACCGGCTCTTGAGAACATATGTGACCTATCTACCAATGCTTGTCGGTCGACCGCAGCACTGGACATACGAGACATACTGCAAGCCTCGACATTCACGACATGACTTGAGGTGACCATCTCTGCACAGCTCAGTGCTCTTATACCAGCACATTTTACTCTTCCCCCTGGCGGCTTTTGAGTCGATCCACGCATTCCGCTACCAAATCCACGGAGTGAAGCGTCGGTTGCGCAAAACCTCGCGCGGCTGTCGCGGCGGTTTGCAAAAGATCCTACCTGTCGGTCATTCGGAAGATACATGGGACGTGCGGGCTCAATGAGATCTTCGGCTGACCTGGACGCAACTTCACTCTCTCTGAGATACCCTCCTTCCTGATGAACGGCTGAGTCAGCGCCGAGCTGACTCGCAGGCTTTCTCACCTCATACAGATGCTATGTTGGATCGCCCACATGTTTCCATTCACACTTTTGGCAAGGAACGAAGTACATGGCTATAACTGTCCTGAGAGCCTTGCGTTGCGGCCCGGCTCCACTGAAAATCCCGTCTTAGCCTCGTGTGGTATTGCAGAATTCCCGCTGCTACTGCAGTGGGTCTTAGAAGTGATCGACGCACAGATCCACCACCAGAAGACCACGATTGCGCCTTCCCATGCTCAGTGTGGTTGTATTTGGCTACGTCTTGTCACTCAGTCCTCCTGTCCCCGCGCATCTGTCGCTTTCGCTGCCGTTGCCTCCGGTTGACGTCGAATGTTATGCTGGCACCACACACCCAATGGAAAATGATAGCATGCAGTGCCTGCGTAACGTGGAACGGCAGTCGGGCTCACACCGAAGTGACCGAACACAGTAGCAGCGGGTCATGCCGCTCGCAGGCGCTACACTTATAAAAGAGTATAATAAAGCCAGATTTTTAGACGGAAGCTAGGTGGCAACATGACGGTGAGAAACCACGAGACCAGAAGGAGGGAATGGGCTGCGGGTCGCCTCGAGTCTAGGCGCCGTAATTTGCCACCGCGTCTTGTTCGACCTCCTCCAACCACCTCATCGTACACATTTTCACAACTACTGCCACATCTGTTTCTGTTGAGGATCCTAAGGCATCAGACGAATTTCTACTCTGGCGAAGCACGCGCTTGTCTGCGTGGGATACGTCCCAGCGTAGTGTCGACACGAGTCGCTCTTGCGTACTGACGAGTTCTACAAAGATTTACAGGTGTTACGTCGCTTATCCGTCGCTTCAGTCACTGCCATTTTGCTGAGGCTCCAGCTGGGATTTTTCGTAACACGTTCATATGACTGGACGTCACACTGGACGAAATAGCGAACGTGAGTTATCCCACTTTCATATCTCTTCGGTGCATGATTCAACAAATTTCTCCTTCAGTTGCTCGATTGTGCGGCCAGGGTGTGCAATCCATCTCATCTCTCAAATATCTCATTGTGATATCAGCTGGTGCGGCGTGGCATGGGAAGCTCATACGTGACAGAAGTGCGTATATGTGAGTCAGCCTCCCATTGGGTTCTGTCACTATCTGAGCCATGAACCTGAACACGTCCTACACGGTCTCTAGTTCCAATCGACATTTCGCTCGCGCTTGTAACCGTCCTCGTAGAGACCATGCTTGGTTGCGACACTGTTCTGGGCATAACACGCCCTGAACACATCTTTGAGAATACCTCCGGAATCGAATCCTCATCACAGCCTCATGTACGCCGCTCATGCACCTCTATCGGAGGTTCACAGTGAACAACCAATCACCTCTTACCCTTGGAGCCTCCAGTACTCGCATCTACTTCGGATATGAGATGTACGGGGTGAGTGTTTCGTGCGCACATATGCATTCATTCGAAAGCTTAGATGCAAAATATACGCAGTTGCTTTGCAGTTCTGCACAAGAGCCCTCGGGATAAATCCGGGATGCACGCCGATACTTTCGCGGGCACAAGCCTCTGCGCCTGCGCCGGGAAGGAGGTTTCTCAGATCCGCCATGGACACCCTGCACCCAAGCTCATATCGTCTGTTCACCTCGCGCTTTCCTCAATCGTACCATCCTACACATTGTGTCCCGCTTTGGTACCTGCACGCATTGTCAGAGTCAGCGCATCGCCACCATGTGTACGGTCCACGTCCTGTGTCACCATAGGTGATCAGGCCTCAACGGCTAGAGGTCAGAGCATGTCTTTAGCTTACTCGCATACATGTAGTCCGCAATGAATCCAATCACTCCTTACCACACTTTGTGTAGGCCATAAACGAATTGGCACGGGAGGTCCGGCAGCGTCGTGTGATGCGAGATGTGTGCAGTGCAACGCGAATGTTCGGCGGAACCGATACACCACAACGTTCCGTTAGGTTTGCGGAAGGAATTTGATTGCACACCTCGTAATAAGTACATAAGCATTCTCTACCAAGATCAGACTTCCCAGATGGTGCAAGCACCAGTCCAGCATATTTAACAAACAGAAGAGCCGTATCCTGCAAAAATATGATTGATTGATTCCGGTCGAAAGCAGGATTCCTGTGAAGGGGAAGGACCTGTCCAGTATTGTGTTAGCGAGGAGTTCATTGACCCAGAGATATGTCTGAGCTTACCTTATACTTGTGACGCAATTTCCTTGATTTACATATCATCAACTCCTTGGAACTTGTACTTATGAATCTCGAAGCCTGTCGCAATGTCATCATTTGCATCTTCAAGCTGGGATTCGCTTGTGGTGGGTACCAAGGTCGGGTGTGTTATGGACGTTGTCACAAACCGGACTCGGGGCGATGTCTTGTCTTTCGGCACGTTCTCCTCAAACCCTCTCTGAATGTCTGTGTCCATTAATACGAAGAATATGATGGTTAATATAACGCCAACATATATACTGCGTGAGTAATACCTATGACTATAGTCTTCTCGAAATCTACTGCATCCGGGCAGTCCCCATGCACGGTAGACTCCTGGAAAGGGCCTGTGCCGCTTCCAGCAATATCCCAACCCATGTCCGTGTTAGGATCTGCATCGCCCAAGCCATGGTCGAGGTCCTCGCCCATATTGTCGACGAAAGAAGCAAATCTAAGGCTTGCAGGTCGTGAGCCATCTGAGATGACATATTGTGAGTGAACAAATGAAGGGCGGCTGTCGAGCACGTCATCACGTGGCTCATAAACTAGCTGGCGGAGATTGAGGAGGAAATGTGAAATGATGATGGATGAAAGTCTGTGCTCCTCGCTATATCAATGACTTGAGACGTGGGAGGGAAAAACGCACGGGAAAGTGAATGCGGAACCATATGTAAGGATCTAATCGGAGATGTTTCACATCGGAAGACCTTGAATAAAATTTGTCACTCACACTGGTTGCAGTTCCGGCCATGTTCAAGACATTCAAGCAGAGTAATAGGCTGCGAAATAAACGCTATGTAATTCATCCGGTGCAACACTGCTCAGCACATACGCAAAACAAAATGTTCCTGGGCTCATAGATATCAGTGTGAGTTAGAGAGAGGACTCAAGGCAGCTCACCATCGCGAAGCAACATGGTTGCTAGGGGTGTCTTGATACCATACCGATCGGCTTCTCGCTTGGTGACATAGGTCTTCCGCCAAGTCACAATCAGAATGAAGAAATCTGCTGCGATGGCGCAGAGTCGGGTTGCAATCGTGACTAAACAACGTGCTATAAATGCTTAAACTGTGCAAGATAAGATCATGCAACCCACATCTCAGGTCCAGCATCAGCACAGCCATCTTATGGAATACTGGATCGCTCACTTAGTGTAGTCCTCATTGACGCTGATGGACGCCATACACCATTGGCGAATATCGGAAATGCTCCCCACAGTGTATGTTGTCTTACCGAAGTAGTAGTACTGGATGATAGCAATGACATGCAACATGAATACGCGTGATTATAGTGAATTGGGGTCTTACCGCATTTGTTCCTACCGGGACCACGCTGAGAAGGCTGGTGACGAAGGCGAGCGACCAGCTACCACCGCTTAGTGCATACATCCGGATTCCTGAAAATGCTGCCGTAGACACCACATGGCGATCAGCTATGGAATCGCATGTTGAAGATGGCTTGCCGACAAACCTGCCCAGAAACCGAACAAGGCAAGTTCGAGAACTTTCCCGATAATATTTAGACCGGCACAGCTGAAGAGGTAACGAGACTTTTCAGAATTATCTATATCCTCAGAATTGGAGCATACGGACGTCTGAGCTCAGGTATGTGAGCATTCCATAACACAGTTTTTGATCGATTTACTTACTGGCAACTTCTGCACGAGCGAGGACTCACATTCCGCATTGCCTAGGTTTGACCCCAGCAATAATATGACTGCCCATATCAGTGTCGTCCATCTATTCAAATGAAAGAGCAGCGTCACACTGCTAAGTCTCCGGCCCCATATCAAGTCGATCTCACGCCCAAGTGTAGCAAGATGGTCATAGAATACAAGACCTGTGCAAGAGTGTCAGATACAGATGCATGGTACAATGGTTCAAACTGTACAGGTAGATGCTATGATGCAGTAATTGGTAATCCAGCTATAGGTGCATAAGTCAAATCTCTGCGGTCACCAGAACGGGGCTTACTCGGATTCCACCCAGCTTATGACTGTTACCGCTCCGCAGGTGGCTGACATCGAGGGCAGTACCAAAATTCAGCTTAAAAAATAGTAGAATTGAAAGGAAAACAAGCAGCCGTTCACCCTGTTGTGATCTTCGTTCAAGTGGCTATATATCCAGCAAGGCGCTGGACCGCCGAAATTGTACCATGTCTGGCAGGTATACTAGAATGTAGACCATCCTGTATCAAAGCATCTACTATCACTCCGTCACTATGATGTCCATAAGCTCAGGAAGAGTTCATTTACCCTCCAATGCTCCAGGATCACTACGGCAAGTTAGATCAACTGAAGCCATCAAAGGAGCGCCCGCCCAGTGTCGTGATTAGGAGTAATCCTTGTTGGACGCTGAGCTGACCAAAGCTTCTTGCGTGTATTGATCAGCCAGAGTTCTGTTTGAGAGTCGAATAAATTCGAGGCATTGTTGAATGATCAAATATTCTCGCCAGATGAAGCCAACGGACGTACTTGAATGTTTGGTAGTGTCTCATACAGGTGGGTCTGGCAGATGATAGATACATTCAGATGTAGTGACACTACAATGCAGGGAGTTGTCAGCTAGAGAACGCTACAAGTTCGTATTTAAGATATGACAAGCAGATGCCAATTATGTCGACCTAGATCGAGACGTTCGAGTGCCCAAAAATGCGATCCATAGACTGCCGCCCACCGTGTAGACGCCTGCCAGAGTCGCTCGTACTACCACTCAGAGACCATTCTCGCGCACCTAAAATCTTACGTCCTAACCGATCCTCCTCGTCCTCCTAGATATCCCGGAACTGAGCGTCGATATCCCGTTAACCATACCTCACCTGCCGGCTCACTGATGCTCGAGCACCGCGCTGTGGCAGGCTACCGCGTGCTATGCAAGATCTCTACAGACACACTTTCCTTTCATTCCATATAGCCTGAGATATTGTAAGTGACATCCACTCACTAACCGTACTTGGCTTACCATGACACCTCAGGGAACAGAGCAGGATTCCATAGCAGCGGGCGCCATTTTGGTGATCTCGACATCCTCAGCGAACTGCGAAGCCTTCGAAGTCCACCAGCTCTCTTACGCGCACGGCTAAATGCAAGCGTCAAGTTGCTTCCTGCGACTCGGGCTGTACGTGGAATGTCTTTTTATTAGCTCATTGCTCACTTGTCCGCAGGCACGATGGAGTGCGCGGACCTCGGGGAGCAGCCCTTCGTCTCCGGCTGCGATATCCTGACAAGTGCCCTCGAGTCCCTCTCCCGTGAGTTACTTGCGTCCTTCCGGTGGGCACGGAGCCAACTTGGCCGATTTCCAGCGGAATCATTTCTCGCACCCGCAGGAACGATAACGACGTTCACCGACGCCGAGGAGGGCACCTGCGAGTACAGCTACGTCAACCTTGACATCGTCGAATACTCAGTTTGCTTCCTTGACTTAGTAAGCAACTGGCGGTCTTGCACAGGTGACGGGTATACTGAATCGAGGACTTCCAGGGATTCAATGGCATTGTTGTGGGTGATGACTGCTTCGCGGACTTCCCCGGGCCGACTGCTACTTACGGTGGCTTCTGCGTCTCCCCCGGCGTTCCCGATGACGATTGGATTCTCGAGTAAGATTACTATGGGCGCCCCGTTACTTATGGCTAGCTGACATATTGCATCTAGGGTGTCGTTCGGCTGAGAGGTATCGGTCCGATTGAGACTGCTCTTGCGCAAGGGACTGGAATATGTACGACCGTGTGGATCACAGTGTGTCGATGTAGGAGGAGCCTTCAATAGAGAATCGGAATGTCCGAGTTTGTACTGGGTACCATATATACGTTGATTCATGCCTACGTGTATTGGTTTCCATAAGTCGAGTCTGGATGGAAGGGTGTGGATACAATCCCCTCGTGCGGAATATGGTGGAATCGGCAGGCAACAGTAACACAGAGACTTGATTAGTATCTGGTTGTCTACAACTGGTGCCTTCCTTTGAAATTGACTTTTATTTCACAGCTTAGACACAGCTTAGACTTGTATTTGCCCCTCCTCCAAGCCCCGTCTATGAGAGGTTCCAGATGTCGGTCCTTGTAGTATAAATCGAAAGATGTTGGGGTTGTGCCGGTTCCGTTCGGTTTCAGAGTGATTACAGAGACAATCTGCTTTATCGCGACCCCGATCTATTTGTTAGCGATAGTATACTATGGATCAATACATTGATGCATTTTCTTATAACAATTTGCCACGTATCGGGATTTCTTCAATTTCGAAGACGTGCATATGAAGGCACATGCCAGGAACTCAGCGCCTGCCGGGTGGGCCCGCACTTTTTTTCTAGCTGAAGGCATGTCCTGGACGCATGTTTACGACTAAAACCCCGGTCTTTTTAACCTCGCGCACACCACTGCATGCTCTCATACCAGCACAGCCTGTTTTTCAGTCGATTTCAAGCATTCCGCCACCAAATCCACGGGACGGAAACTCGAACAAAGCCTCGCGCGGCGATCGCGGGGGCTTGCAGAAGATCCTACCTGTCGGTCTTCCGGAAAATACATGGAACGCACGGGCTTGATGGTAGATCGGATGATATGGACGCAACCTCTCTCTCACACTCTCTGGGCTACTCTACTTCCTAATGAAAGACCGAGTCAGCGCCTACGCAGATGCCATGTTGGGTTGCTTGCATGTTTTCAATCACACCTTTGGCCAGGAACGAAGTACATGGCTGTAACAGTTATCCTCCTCGTGACTGTGAACTACCCAGCCGCGCGTTGCAGTCTGGCTCCACTCCAACAGCCCATCCTGGCCCCGTGTGATATTTCACAATCAGATGACGGCAAGGAGGTCAGGTACTACCGTATACCGACGAACATGCAATTGCTCTCCGACATGCATTCGGAGGCTGACTTGATCTCACCTTCTGTCTTCTCGCTGTCAAACAAACACGTCCTACCACCCCGCCATCCCGTGACATGATCTGATGCCCTTATATGGGCAGGCTTCGCCTGATTTGTTCACGACGCCACGACGGCTCAGCGCTTGCTGTCCTCAGCATACTTTCATCTGCTTCCCCTGGCGGAGACGGACGCTAAGAACACACTGGCGAGTGCGCTTCCATGACCGTCGAAATTTGTATCACCTGACCAAGGCCGTGTATTCGATGTGATACGAACCAGCATTCCTCTTACGGCGACAATAACTTTCGCGATGTCAACGTCCTCGCGCGTACCTGTTCTGAACAATCTATCAGGTCCAGGCAGGACGGCCATATGGTCCTCCACGGCCCGCTGAACGTTTAATGCCAATCTGCACCATGCTTCTTCTGTTGGTACCTCTCCTTCAGTCATCTACTACCTCGGCGCCTCCCGTCAAGGGTAATGCAGCTGTGTGATCGAAAGATAGAAGGAAAGTCATGAGGAAGGCGAACATCGGAGTTGCTCTCTTTCAGGACCTGGATTAACGCGTTCGGATGCACAGCTGTCATGTTTGTTGGCAGCTGCATCTGTAGCCGGGGACATTGCAATCCCAGTTGGCCCTCTTCCTCCCAGATGACCGGGAGCATCCCTAAGTCATTATCCGCGGTTCGCGCTCTCGAACGACTATAAATGCTCCGGGTACTGTCTGTTATGCATCCGCAGTCTCAACTAAGTTTCCAAGAGCAATATGCAACTCAAGTGGCTTTCTACTGTCACTCTTTCCCTCTGCCTCGCCTCTTTCACCAGCGGTGAGTATTTTCGCAACCTGTGTTTACCTGTGCTCATATTTTCTGCAGCCTCGAAGTTGAAGGAGGCGTGCGGAACGGATGGTCAGATCGTCAACACCACCACGATCGCTCACAAGGACAAAACCTTCAGCTTGACCACACGTACTTGTCCTGGATTTGCTACCATGACGAAGCGAACCGCGAAGCCTTCGAAGTTCACCAGCTCTCTTACACGCACGGCTGAACGCAAGCGTCAGGTTGCCTCCTGTGACTCCGGTTGTACGTGAATTGTCTTTGGGATGAATTGTCGTTCAACTGTCCGCAGGCACGGTGGAGTGCGCGAACCTCGGGGAGCAGCCCTTCATCTCCGACTGCGATATCCTGACAGATGCCCTCGAGGCCCTCTTTCGTGAGTCACTTGCGTCGTTTCGGCGATCGCGGACCTAATTCGGCCGATTTCCAGCGGAATCCTTCACTGCACCCGCCGGAACGCTGACGACGTTCACTGACGACGAGGAGAGCTCTTGCGCGTACAGCTACGCCAACCTCGATAGCGTCGAATACTCGGTTTGCTTCATCGACTTCGTAAGCAACTGGTTGTGTCGCACAAGTGATGGGCATACTGAATCGCGGACTTCCAGGGATTCAACGGCATTACTGTGGGCGACGACTGCTTCGAGGACTTCCCCGCGGACACTGCTACTGCCGGCGGCTTCTGCGTTTCCCCCGAAGTTCCGGACGACGACTGGATTGTCGAGTAAGATTACTATGAATGTCTCCGTTACTCATGGCTGGCTGACATATTACATCTAGGGTATCATTCCCCTGAGAGGTATCAATCTGATCGATATCGCTCTTGTGCACTGAGCTAGAATATGTACGACCGTGTGGATCGCAATGTGTTGATGTGGGAGGATCAATAGGGAATGCCAATTGAGATTACATTTGTATTGGGGACCATGTATTCGTCGATTCAGGCTTGCAAGTATTGCTACCTACGTGTCCGAGTCTGGATGGGAGAGCGCAACCACAATCCTCATGTACGGCATGTGGTAGAATCGATAGGCAACAGCGACGCGGACACTATCTAGTTGTCTAGACGGATTTCTTTCTCCGGGATTTCACAGCTTGGATCTGGATTTGCTCCGTCCTCCGTTCACGAGACGTTCCAGATGTCGGTATTTATAATACAGCTCTAAGGAATTCGGGTTTGCGACGGTTCCGCTCGGCTTCAGAGTGATTCCAGAGACAATCTGCTTTACCGCGATCTCGATCTTTTTGTTATTGACAGTGTACTGCGCACCAACGCATCAATGCATCTTCCTTGATAACTGGAAACAATTTGCCACGTACCGGGATTTCTTCAATTTCGAAGATGTATGCAGGCACATGCCGGGAACTCAGCGCTTGCCGGATGGCTGCCCGCATTCTTTCTTCTAGTGCCTTGCTGAAGGCATGTCCTGGACGCATCTTCACGAACAGCAGAACACGCTCGTCTCTGTCTTCTGGACGTCGCTGTCCCACACAAAGAGTGTCGTCTATGACATCTGAGAATTGATCCATTACGGTGTATATCTCGGCGGAGCCGAAACGGACACCGCTGGGATTGAGGACGCCGTCGCTGCAATTGTCATTCGAATGCGTTAAAATTAAGTCTCTCGTAAGTGAATCTCCTCGCCAGAACAAGCGTATATCTACTCACCTACGTCCCAAGATCATGAGACCTTGCGTCTTCGGGTTCTTTACGATGAAATCGCCCTGACGCCAAATACCTGTTGCTGGAGGTATTAGCAAGCGATACGCAACAGAGTACTACGCATCTACACACCCGGATAGGTTGAGAAATAGGCCTGCCGCAATTTTTCCCCGGTCTCGTCGCCCCAGAAACAAATTGGTAAAGAAGGATGAGGACGAGTGCACACCATCTCTCCGGCGACGCCAGTATCTTCGATGTTCTTGCCGTCGAGGTCGAAAATCTCCACCTTCATCCCAAGACTCTTACCTTGAATCTCTGTGCGTAATGACATTATCGATTCATTATTAGACATCGACGGTCACAGGATAGAAACACTTACCTCCCACATAAACGGGCATCGTCGAGACTCCGCCTACAACTGGATAAGAGACATTATGAGAGGAACAGAAGTATTATGAATGGTAAGTTCGCACATGAACTGCAGATATCCGTCCCGCCGGAAATAGAAACAAGGTGGATCGTCGGATTAAAGGCCTGCTGAGTCCACTCGAACAGGGGAGGCGTCAAAACGGCACCGGTTGAGACGACGACACGAAGAGCGTCAAAGTTCGCAAGTTTACCTATGCAAATCAGTAAGCATTTATAGTACAGGTTCTCCAGGCAGTCTTTAATACTGACTTGGGTGTATACTATTTCCTTGTACCTCGCTCAAGAACCGAGGGCTTGTCCCAAAGACAGTCACCCTGCAATAAGGAAATCAAAATACGCGCCGCTGCTCTCTTCATTTTGACCTCACCCTTCGTCACTGAGAAACTTCAGGAAGGTGCGCACATCGGGATGAAACGGAGAGCCGTCGTAACAAATGATACGGCTTCCACAAGAAAGACCGCTCAGCATGTATGGCCACATCATCCAGCCCGTCTGCAGTCAATGAGCATGTGTCCGGGCTGGAGTCGGATTGCGGGTACGCACGGTAGTGTACTGGAAGTATGTGTCGTCCCTGCCGAGACCATACCCGACAGTGAGTTCCTTCTTGCCCTGCATTAGCACTCCCTGTGATACATGTCAGAAGCCTTCCGCAGACGTCTTGCATCACAGAGCGCTCAGCGTACCCCAGCACAATGGACTATACACTTGGGTGGACCGCTCGTGCCCGAAGAGTACAAGATGTAGGTCGGGTGCCCGAATGGAAGTTGTTCGAAAATTAGCTCTCCACCGTCTCCAGATTCTAGGAACCTGGACCAGGAAATGCTGCAGAACACGTCAGTCCACTCCGCGGCCAATTCTGATGTGCATGTGCTACCTCTTTGGAACAATCTTGTTGGCAGATGAGGATATCTCTTCCCCAGTTACTGTACTGGGTAAGAGGATGATGCGCTCCAGTCCGTGTGATAGAAGCTCTTTGGATACTTCAGTGGCTTTGGGTAACAAGTCTATCCTCTTCCCAGCATACAGCACGTCTGTCTCGGAGAAGACGAGCCTGGGCTGTATCTGTTTATAACGGTCCAAGATACCCTATAGGTTCATGCGACTTTAGATCAAACAAATATAGCAAGAAATGGGTGACCCGTTACCTGCGAGCCCATATCGGTAGCCGTACTAGAGAAAATAGCTCCTATGCTCGTCGTGGCAAGCGCGATCACAACCGCATGCACCGAGTTTGTGACAATCGCTTGAGGGAAATTTCACCTCCCGCACGACGCGGAGAAGAACGAGAATCATACCAGCAACTCTATCACCAGTCTTTAGCCCGCTGGCTCGCATGGCTGCAGCCGTGAGCCTGACGCGCTCACGTAGCTCACGGAAACTGTGATGAGTAACTTGCCCGGTTTCTCGAGCAGAACTACAGGCGATAGCATCATCGTTCCGATGAAGCAGATTTTCGGCGTAGTTCAGTTTTGCACCGGGGAACCACGCTGGGATCTCCTTGAAACGGCCTTCTTGAAGAATCTGCCCATTTATCAGGAAATTTCTATCTCTGCATAACCAGAAAGACAACCTTCTCTGGAGCAACAGAGGATATCACACCGAGGTATTGCCACAGATCTAGCCAGAAAGTATAGTCTTCCACGGAGTACCGGTGCAAGTCATGGAAATCCTCTGCAAGGAGGACATTCGATGCTGATATTCTCTGAGGATGACTCCACCGGCGTACTTAGCTTTAGGCCATGTTTACGATTAATCATACGACGTAATGCATCGAGCGAGGTATGGGAGGGGTTCGTGGGACGCCAGAGTATTCTGGGTTGGGCGAGTTGCGGGTCCATTTGCTGCAGGGTGCTGTCAGAGTTGTAGGACAGTTCGTTCGCCGCTGTTCCCAGCGATAAAGCGCGCCGCCTGGCGGCCTTCCGGAGCCCGATTCTCTGGAAGCCATCGAGCAGGGGGAGAGTCAGGTGCCGGGGATGCTGTACATCGAGATCTAGCGCACGTGGGGAACCCGGGTGTAGGCGCCGTGTTCAGCGCGTGTGCTGCAGTACAGCACCGCTGACGACGGTTTGTGTCCAGCTGCCGCACTTTTCTCCAGACCCCCACCGTTACCTTTATATGACCGCGCAGAGCACGAACGAGTATCACGACACAGACCCAGCTAGACCTGAAGCATCCTCTGCCAGTCGCATGCAGGCCGTGAACGGACACTACGCCAACGGTGACACGCCGGCGTCCAGCGAACCAAGCTATGAAAGGGTGCAGATAATCAACGACGAGAAACAATTCACGTTCGTCTCATTTGTTTTATGGCATTCGTCACATGCTGAGATGCCAATCATAAAGGCCTGACCTCACAAACCAGGTCCAACGTTGGGGCTTGCACAATGCTGGATTCGACTATGACATTGTCGCCGTGTTCGGGTCCCAGTCAACAGGGAAAAGTAGACTCTAGTTCTGACATATATACGAACACATGCTCATTCGGATTGAACCTCAGGCACCCTACTCAACCGGCTGTTTGGGACGAACTTTGATGTCATGGACGAGACGAAACGGCAACAGACAACGAAGGGTATATCCCTTAGGCATACTGCGCCCTCTGAAATTAAGACATAGCTTCTCAGGTATCTGGATGTGCAAAGCGAAAGGCATGAACGTTATGGTCATGGACGTGGAGGGTACCGATGGCAGAGAGCGAGGAGAAGACCAAGTTCGTTTCACTCCGTGATACTTGCCTCCGTGTCCAACTTAATTGTGTATGCACAGGACTTCGAGCGGAAATCTGCTCTCTTCTCTCTTGCCTCATCTGAGGTCCTCATCATCAACATATGGGAGCATCAAGTCGGTCTCTACCAAGGCGCCAATATGGGTCTGCTCAAGACAGTGTTCGAGGTTAACCTCGGCCTGTTCGGAAAGAAGACAGCAGACGGGTATGTTTCTCACCCGTCGCCTCTCAGTCTTTAGTCTGAATGGCCCATTAGTCGCAACCAGCGAACGCTTCTTCTGTTTGTCATCCGTGACCACATTGGCACCACCCCATTGGCTAACCTGAAAGCGACGCTGGCCGCGGATATGCAGAAAATCTGGGAAACTCTGTCGAAGCCGCAGGAAATGCAGGACCGCCAGTTATCCGACTACTTTGACCTATCCTTTGCTGCGCTCCCACACAAGATCCTAGTACCGGACAAGTTCGAGAGCGAGATTCAGGAGCTCAGGAAGCGCTTCGTCGAGAAGGGCCGAGAAGACTATGTCTTCAAGCCTGCGTACCATAAGCGAATTCCTGCGGACGGCGTTGCCTTCTACATGGAAGGTATTTGGGTAAGTCCCGAGTGTCATTAAACGCAGCACTCTGCTAATATACTGACGGGGCAACGTCTATATAGGAACAAGTCCAAACCAATAAGGACCTCGATCTTCCCACACAGCAAGAGTTGTTGGCACAGTTCCGCTGTGACGAGATCTCTACCGCCGCTTTGTCTGAGTTCAATGAGCAGGCCAAACCGCAGCGCAGGCCCATTGAGTCGGGCAAGGTGGTTGAGGGTCTGGGCAGTATGATGCGTAATTGGCGGAAAGGTGCTCTAGGTAATGTCCTCAACCTATTTCAAATCTACACACAGATATCTGATGCTTAACTCGCACCAGATCGCTATGACCGCGACGCCTCGCGTTACCACCCGGGCGTCTACAAGAGGAAGCGCGGGGACCTCGTCTCCGTCATCGACTCGACGCTTTCGCCGCTCTTCCTCGGGCAGCTCAAGAACCTACACAAAGCATGTCTCGCGAGCTTCAAGAAAGAAATGCTCGACGGTCTGCGCGGCGAAGGATATAACTTCGCTCATGTCGTCGCAACGGCGCGTGAGTGCTGCGAGCAACGCTTCGTCGAGGGTGGAAGGGAGGTGCTGGTTGAGGGGACAGACTGGAGCTACGAGGAGGAACTTGCGTCATTGAAGGAAGAGATGAAAAGCGTGGCTGATCAGTGCAGGAAGGATGAGACGAAGAAGATGGTCAATCTCATTGAGGTAAGCACGAGGATATGCCCACGGACTGAGGCTAAACGATTCGGCCCAGCGTAACTTCAAACGCCAGATCTCAGAACCTGTCGAGCTGGACCTCAACAGGCCAACTGCAGACATGTGGGATAAGGTCCTGACCGTCTTCCGAGAGACTCTGGGGAAGACGGAAGCGTCATACCTGGCGAAAGCGAAGAGTGGGTCTGCTACTATCGGGCCATTCAGCGTACTCAAGCATAGCGCACCACAGGCTTCAATTGCACTGACGAGGAGAACGTAGCCGCTTTAGCATCGCTGCGAAAGCGCGCTTGGCTGGCTCTTCGCTCTAAGATAGACGAACAGACTGCGGACGCGGCTTTCTTGAGCAAGCTGCGGACGTACTTCGAGGAGCGCTTCCGGTATGATGAACAGGGTGTACCTCGAGTGTGGCGACCCGACGACGACATCGATGGAGCATTCAAGAAAGCGAAGGACCAAGTCTGTGCCCTTCTTAAGAGGAATGCTGTATTACTGATATGGTTGTGCACACAGACTCTCGAGCTTATCCCGCTATACTCTAGGATCAGCCCCATTGACAAATCGCTGGAATATACCCTGCCTTCAGAGCCCTCAGACCCCCTCACATCAACGGAGGAATTCGACTTCCCCTCGACGCTCGTCATCTTCTCTGAGACGAAGGCCCAAGATCTGGGCACCCGGTTCAGACGAGATGCAGACGCGCACTACGTCGAGGCTAAACGCAGTACGGTGTCGAGCGTGGCGCAGATACCATACTGGATGTACGGTGTCCTCGTCGTGCTCGGGTGGAACGAAGCCATGGCCGTTCTCTTCAATCCGCTCTACTTTGCCATGCTCTTGTGTATGGCCGGCTCTGCGTGAGTTTTAGATCAGTGTTATTGTCATAGTCTTGGATGCTGAGGGACATCCGACAGCTGGATTATCGTGCAGCTCGGTATGGTCGGACCTCTGTTCCAGGTCACCCGGACGCTTGGAAATGAGGTGTGTTCAGTCGCTTGTTTGTTGACTTCTGTACTCATGCGATTCTCTCAGATGCACCGCCAGGTCAACAACCGGTTGCGCGAGCATTTCTCGCAACCAGCCCTCACTCAGCCGGTCCGCTCACGTTCCGTGTCGAATGGGCAGGACGGTGAGGAGAATGAGCTGAGGGAGCTGAGGAGCAATGTGACAGAGCCTATGTAGTCTCTCGCAGTTCGGAGACTACAGTGTAGCTCGGGCCCTGAGCTCTACTAAGTATGTCGACATGTAATTATGGAATTGGACGGTATACTTGATTAAGGATGTCTTATATTTCGTCAATTGAGACCTTGTTCTAACACTTGAGCTTAAGCTTCCTACACGATGCAACCTGGGAGCAAGTAATTAACGTCTATGAGAGTCCTTGGTCTTGCCATCCGGCGCCAACGCCGCGTGACGTCACGCGCCGGGATCCGAGCCCGTTGGCGCTCGGCAGCACTCGGCTTTGCTCTTACCAGTATCCGCCAAGCTCGCTCTGCTGAGTGACTGCCAATGCACAGATGTCCGCCTTTCTCTCGAGCTCTCGCACTGTGAAATTTCGCATACAAGGGAGTGCTGGTTTTCATGAATCCCGCATATTTGGGACCCGGTCCCCCTGTCAAAATTCATCCATCAATGCTACAAACAGTATATCCGCCATACAACATGTCGATTTGCTGGAGAGGTACCGGGGTCTTGTCACTCTCGGAAAGATTCAGTACGATGAGGAGCAGATAAGGGTGATCATGCAGGTCAGAGGACGCCACAATGCATACCTCGAACACAAGTAACTCAATCACGCTGTCGTAGCTCAGGAGACTGCAGAAAGAGCTTGAGACCTATGCACCTCCCGCCCTATCGACACATCATCTCGCTGCTCGTCGCGGACCTGTGCCCCACGTGAAGGCTGAGCAAGACGAGAGACCTTGGTGGCAACCATCTGAGGAGCCCCATACAAGTGATCATGATTCTGGCTCCCTCGTCCGTGTAAGGACCCATGCAGAGGAGATCGCCGACTTAAATACTCCGAAGGCAAGAAGCTTCCTGCGGAATTGCATATCATCTCACCATGGCGTAGGGCCTACTAGTGACTGGACCACCCGGCTCTGGAAAGAGCTTTCTGATTGACTTGTGGTTCTCTGCCATCCCTACGCCGCACAAAGCCCGGAAACACTACAGCCAGATAGTGCTTGAGATCTATAGAGCGGTTTGGGAAGAGACCAGGCGTCGCATGGCAACAGTCAAACAGGAGGGCGCAAATTCATTCCAGGCGTCCGGTACTTGGAATAGATCAGTCAAACAACGATGGTTAGATGCCCTTGCGTCGGGGAGACTGCCCACACGGTGGTTCCGGCAGCCCAGCATGATCTTCGCTACCCCGTCTGGCGCACAGCCCACGATCGCCTTTATCGTAGCCCAACGGCTCTTACTTAGACACTGGTTACTGGTATTTGATGAGATCCAGCTACTCGATGTCTCTAGTGCGACTCTGCTGGCAGACGTGCTCTCATGGTTCTGGCGGATGGGCGGCGTTATTGTCGGGAGCTCGAACAAGGTGCCCGATGACTTGTATAAGAATGGTGTCCAGCGGGACCGGCTGGAGCCATTCGTCGAGGCACTCAAGCTCCGGTGCCCTATCATCATTATGGGCTCAAAGCATGACTGGAGAGTCAGAAGAGCGAGTTTGGGGACGGAGAAGAACTGGTACCTGCAGGACCAAGAAGAGAACTTCTTAAAGAAGCTACACTCCTTTACCACAGCCGACCCAGGTTGTTGAATTTCGTGGGGCTTGATAGACCATTACTCATCGTCGTGTGCAGAGCCCAGGTCTCGAGACTTGGTGGTCTTTGGCCGTTCACTGCGTGTCCCCTGGTCCACTGACGGTGTTTGCAAGTTTACGTTCAATGAACTTTGTGACGAGGTTTGCACACAATTCACTGCCTTTGGTTCTGGCTCACATCGAGCCTAGTCTCTAGGTCTCGCAGACTACATCACGTTGGCCTCTACATTCCACACCATAGCAATCACCGGGATACCCATACTGAAACTCTCGGCAAAGAACCAAGCGCGCCGTTTTATTTCTCTCATCGACGCCCTCTATGAGGCTCGCTGTCGGATTATCTGTCTCGCACAGACACAACCAGAAGACCTGTTCTTTCCGGATACTTCAACACAAGATGCAGATGCGCGCCATGCTGACCGACCAGGCGATGCTGTGGATGCCATCATGGCTGAAGCATTCTCAGAATCACAGGAGATATATAGGCCCAATGTTTCCTCATACGACTCGCCGAGCATGGCGCGGCCTCGAGTGTCGGCTTCGACTGCCACTGCATTAGACAAAATTTCCATATTCTCTGGTAAGGTGTTACAACACCACGTCTAATAAGGCTGGCAGAGTTGAAAATCGTGTTTCAGGGAAGGACGAGCAGTTCGCGTTCAAACGGGCATTGTCTCGCCTCTTAGAAATGACAAGCGAGAACTATGCTCAAGAAGAGTCCTGGACTCCACTGCCCCGCACAGCGAGGAAATGGGAAACCTCTCGCGACCATGTCGATGATTTGGATCCCGATGGACATGCAGGAGGTGCAGGAAGCATTGTCAGCCGGGAGGGAATCAGGCAGTTAACAGACTTCCGCGGTAGGGTGCGTCCAGATGCACCGCGTATTTATGATGTGCATATGTGGGGCGTGCGAGACGACTGGGGAGCTGGGGCGAATGATTGGGGGCTGGGTGCGAAGACTCGTAATAAGAAGTCATAGGTTCGGGCTGACTCGGGCCCTATATATTTCGACACTCGTATGTGAAACTGATTCCAGGGTAAATAGGCATCGCACGAGTAGCATTAGTTTCGGGTATAACATGCCCCTTTATCAACATGAAGTCATGCGGCACAGTCTTTATTTATTTCATATGTCTTCATACTTCCGCGCAACGAAAAAATTCAAAAAGATTATAGACGCCTTCAATGAGTCGACCCAGGTTCGAACTGAGGACCTTCTGTGTGTTAGACAGATGCGATAACCAACTACGCCATCGACCCATGAGTCATGGGCATGGGGAATCTATTTTGATGTCTGCGACCCAAGTCTGCTGGTTGCGCCTTTCTGCTCGAGCAGCAACTTGTATCTCTTCGGCTCTGTATTCCAATCCACGCTGTCTGGCAATGGCTGTGGACGACAAAAATGCGACTACTACTCGCCTGCTGACTCTCCTGAATGTCTCCGCGACTAAAAGCCTGAAGCGCAAGCTTGCGTCCGAGGAGCCGCAGCGGGCCGAGAAGCTCAATAAAAGACGCAGCCTTCAGTTCTTGCCGGTGGATGAAGACGAACCTGCTAAGTCTGCCTCGCAACCAGATGCTGAGCAGGATGGGGAGGGGCCGGAAAATCAGGAAAATGATCAAGAAGCTGAAGATGGCGCCGATGATGAAGTGCAAGGCAAGAAATTCTTCCGTGCAAAGTGTATTAGACCTCCTATTCATCGCAACATTGCACAGATTCGACAGATTCATACGAAGCTCACTTTGGTGCGCATTCGGCTGTGCTTACGCCTTCTGCCAGAGAGGCTGTCGACCGCCGAGCATGGACAACGTTCAGGGAGAAATGTGGCAGATTGGGTACACTCATGCAAGTTTTGCCGGAAGGGTCCTCAAGTACAGAGTGGAGAAAGGACCGCCAAAAGGTCTACCAGAAATGTCTTCTGTTGAAATGTCGAAGCTAATTGTGTGATAGATCCCTGATAAACTGAGAGAGCCATTCGATGGACGCCAAGCCAAGCTGCCGCGAGGTACGACGCATGAAGATTGCGTGTCGACGAAGGACTTAACTTGACCCTTCGAGGTATCAGAGCTTGCTGAGATGCAGAACGACCTACTAGCTATGTTATCTTCTCAACGCGATGTCTATATTACAAGGACGACGCTGGACACACACGCGAGTATGCGAGAGGCAATTACTCTGCATGCGTTGAATCATGTCACGAAGTGAGTTATACAGCTACTTTTTCTATTCATTGATTTCATGCATTTCCTGGGCAGAAAGCGTCGCCGAGTTTTAAAGAACAACGAACGTCTCGCACATGCCGCCAAGTCCGGCGCTTCCGCCCCCGAAGACGTCCAGGACCAAGGCTTCACACGTCCATCTGTCCTCATTCTCCTCCCCTTCCGCTCTTTCGCCCTCAAGTGGCTCAACGCCCTCACCTCGCACACGCCCTCGCCGACGTACCAGATCGAGAACCGCTCTCGATTCGAGGGCGAGTACGGCCTGCCGCCAAATGCGATCGACAAGCTCGCGACGGCAGAGCCGGGGGCGTACCCGCGTGACCATGTGGAGATGTTCAAGGGGAACGTGGACGACAGCTTCCGCGTGGGCATCAAAATGACCAGGAAGAGCGTGAAGCTCTTTGCGGACTTCTATGGATGTGATATCATCATAGCAAGTCCGCTGGGGTTGCGTCTGTCGATTGAGAAGGAGAAGTACGTACCCGCACCACAAATACTGATGCAAGCGCTGAATTTGAGTCTAGAAGCGCGGACTTCTTGTCATCCATTGAAGTTCTTATTGTGGAC
Organism: Obba rivulosa; assembly: GCA_001687445.1. NCBI lineage: Eukaryota > Fungi > Basidiomycota > Agaricomycetes > Polyporales > Gelatoporiaceae > Obba > Obba rivulosa. The sequence continues at coordinate 187,654 of KV722351.1, forward strand.
CAAATGGACGCGCTGACGATGCAAAATTGGGACCATATACAGGTACGTGAACATTCACTTACAGATCATAATCCACACTGTGGCTCAATGCTGGGCAGTTTGTCTTCTCGCGCCTCAATCAACTACCGAAAGAGTCACACGACGTCGACTTCTCTCGCATCAAGCCATGGTATCTTGATGGCCAGTGGGTCTCCCACTTTCCCCCGTCTTATGCTCAGCTGACGCCTGGCATGTAGTGCGGCGTATCTACGGCAATCTATCTTACTGAGTGCGTATGAGACGCCGGAGATGCGTGCGCTCTTCAACGGCTCGTTGAAGAATGTCGCTGGCAAGTTCAGGACGGAGAGAAGATGGACGCCAGTGGAAGTTCCCGAGGGCATCCAGCAGGCGCGTATCGTGTTCACTGCGTCATCTTTCCTTTCTGACGACCTCCCAGGAGTTTGTACAATTTGATTGCGTCTCACCTAAAGACGAAGCAGAGAAGCGATTCCAGTACTTCACCACTCAGGTACGTATGCGCCTGTCACTAGGTGCTGCTAAGAGGGTATCACTCATCTCGCTTCACAGCTTCTTCCTTCCGTCTTGAAGTCAGCCGTCCAGAGTGTCAACACGGTGGTCTTCGTGCCGTCATCGTTTGACTTCATTCGGGTACAGAATCACTTCAGGAAGAACACTGGGGTATCATTCACTGTGCTCTCTGAGTGAGCAAACTTCTAGCCTAATCCTGGAATTACTTGCTGACGGATGGCCACAGATACTCCTCGAACCAGGACATCTCCCGCGCTCGCCAGGCATTCTTCTCCGGCAAGAAGTCGTTCTTGCTCATTAGCGAGCGCTTCCACTTCTTCCGGAGGTTCGTAGAGTTTCGTTCGCGTGAAAGACCGTTTGCTGACGTTTTGCTGCCAGATACAAAATCCGGGGTATCCGGAATTTAATTTTCTATGGGCCGCCCGACCACCCTCAGTTTTACACGGAACTCCTGTCGTATCCTTTCCTTGATGACAACGTGGAGGCATCAGATGTGACATGCCGGGTACTATACTCCAAGTACGACTGGATGAGGCTGGAAAGGATAGCCGGGTCAGAGGGTGCTTCAGCACTTATTAGGCGTGACTCTTAGTAGATTGTGCTGCCTTTCATTATGCTACTTGGCATATATATTTGGGATTTCACTAGCGGAGCTTTTGCTACGGTCACCAAGTTCGTGTGCGCAAAGCTAGAGAGATTTCAGTGTGCACAGCCACCAACGCGAGGTCGTGACCTGGACGCGTCGTCCTCATTTGGACCGGTCCTCTAAAGTCGTCCGCCTCATGGTCCATGCTCATACAACATTCTTTGCTTTCTGTATTGATATAACATCTGCTATCGTTTACATGCCTGACTCTACTCGACGCTCTGTAATTGTATAAGAATCTCAGCTATCGCATACCAGACTTGTCCATCACTCTCCGTCTATTGCGCCCTGTCTCTTTACGTGACCTGCCTGGGGTTAGACTCCCAATCAAAGATAGCTCAAGCTCGGCTACCGCTCGAAGCAGATTTGGATCAACTCTTAATACGTCTCCTTATCCGACTACAGCTAGAGTCATGCGAGTCCTCTGCGTGGCTGAAAAGCCTTCCATTGCCAAGTCTATTACTCAGATCCTTTCTGGAGGCCAATTCACTACTGTCAGTTCTTCTTGTACGAGGATATTGACTCATCTTGATCATGCAAATTGTAGAGACAATCCGGGAACAAATACATCAAGAACTACGATTTCAACTATCCGCAAACCAACTCATTCTTCACGGTCACATCCGTCTCTGGTCACCTCTTTGACTACGACTTCGAGCCGCAATTCTCCAAATGGATGTCTTGCAACCCGTTCAGCCTTTTCGACGCTGGCGTCGTGCAGTCGGTGAAGAAAGACGGTAAGACGACCGCACAGAACCTTACGAACGAAGCGAAACGAGCACAGAAGCTCATGATCTGGACGGACTGTGATCGAGAGGGAGAGAACATCGGTGCAGAGGTGGCTAGCGTCTGTCGGAAGGCGAACCGCAATATCATTGTGCAGCGAGCTCGCTTCAGCGCGATTATAGCTCAGTGCGTCTTTTCTCCCTTTGTTGAAGCCTACATACAGAACCCATGACATGCGTATATGCGTCCAGACAGATCCATAACGCAGCCCAACATCCTGTACAACTAGACATAGCCCAATCTAATGCTGTGCAAGCGCGGATTGAGCTTGATCTTCGAATCGGTGCTGCATTTACAAGGCTTCAAACACTCAAATTGCAAGATCGCTTCGATGCCCTTAAAGAAGTGGTTTCTTACGGTATACGCTTCCATTGTCCCATCAGAATCAGCCGGTCTGAGCGACGCTAGGCCCTTGTCAGTTTCCCACCTTAGGCTTCGTTGTGTCAAGATACAATCAGGTCAAGGCATTCGTCCCGGAGCCATTCTGGTACATATACATGACGTTGATGAAGCCATCTTCCGATGAAGAACCGAGTGAGGTTGTTTTCACTTGGAGGAGAGGGCATTTATTCGACCTCGAGGTCGCTGCCGAACTGTATGAAATGGCCTTGAACGCGCCCCATGCTCGTGTTACCAAGGTCACTTCCAAAGATACCAAGAAATGGTTCGTTTCATATGTCGAGACGACTTTTAACGCTCATAGTAGGCTCCCAGGAAACCTCTACCACTGACGACTGTCGACCTGCAGAAGGCCGGCTCTAGATTGTTGAAGATTTCTCCGAAGAAGATTCTCGACGTACGCCATTTCCAGCTTTCCATTCAGGACTTTCTTTCGATACCCGTATATAGATCGCAGAACACCTTTATCAACAAGGTTTCTTGAGCTATCCTCGTACGGAGACAGATCGGTTTGACCCCAAGTTTGACTTCATGACCTTGATCGGCAAGCAAACCGTAGACCCTGCGTGGGGAGGATTTGCTACGGGGTAGGCTGTGTATCTTTACAACAATCCCTCGTTCTAATATCTCCCTGGAATAGGTTACAAGACGGCGGATTCTCTTCGCCTCGTAATGGGAAGAAGGATGACAAGGCACATCCGCCAATTCACCCAACGGCGCACGCCGCAAACCTTGTAGGAGACGAGAAGAGAGTATACGAGTACATCACTCGACGCTTTCTGGCGTGCTGCTCTAAGGATGCATTAGGCTGGGAGACCACAGTCGAGGTAAACTATGGCGGCGAAGAGTTTTATGCGACCGGTCAGTCTTAGGCACTCATTTCTGTATCAACAGACTCAAACTATTTCAATCTAGGTCTTACCGTCAGAGAGCGAAACTACCTCGACGTCTTTACATATGACAAGTGGGCAGATAAGGAGCTGCCACATTTTGAGCAAGGCGAGGAGTTCGTTCCGACTATCTGCGAGCTAAGAGAAGGCAAAACCAGTAAACCCAACCTACTGACTGAGGCGGATCTGGTCACTTTGATGGACAAGAACGGCATTGGTACGATATTAATGCGGGGATTTTGCTTCAACAACTGAATCCATTGACGTACAGGTACGGATGCCACGATCGCCCAACATATCCAGACCATTATCGATCGGCAGTATGTTATTGAACGCATGCACGGCTCGACGAAGTACCTCGTACCCTCCACTCTTGGCATCGGACTAGTCGAAGGCTACGACGCGATAGGATTCGACAGAAGCTTGAGTAAGCCCCAACTGCGACGTGAGGTTAGCATGCATGCCTCTCAGGATCACCTGGATACTGAGACTGGGATCATAGACTGAGCGTAGGATGGTGGAAATATGTGAAGGCACCAGGACGAAGAACGACATGCTGACAGAGAGTATTGAGCAGTACAAAGAAATGTTCAGAAGAACAGAGATGGAGTTCGCACGGATTGTCACTGTAAGTTGCACAATCCTCTTGGCCTAGGGTTGTTCCTGACTTATCGCAGTGCGTCGGTAATCGCCTACAAGGCAATGGTCAAAACAATGATGAAGCAGGAATTTTGGACAACGAAGGCGACGACGGCGATGAAGGAGGTGGCGGCGGGGGCGGCGGGGGTGGCGGTGGCGGAGGCAACGGAGGTGGTCGTGGTGGCCGTGGTGGCCGTGGTGGCCGTGGTGGCACACCGGCATCTCGTCGAGGTCGGGGCGGACGTGGACGTGGAGCCCAGGCGTCGACTCGGGGCAACGACGGCGGAAATGACTGTAAGCAATCCACAAGGTACCATTGGTTCCTCTGCTGATCGATAGCTGTAGCTGATGATGGTCTGCCGCCACCTGCGCCTGGAAAGCGGGCACGTACGCAGAAGAAGGCAGCGCCGCCGCCAAGCTCGTCATCCGAAGTCAAGTGCAAATGCGGAGTGCCTGCGGTCGAACGAACTGTCACGCAGGCCACTGACAACAAAGGACGTCGTTTCAGGACCTGTGGGAATGACAGAGCCTGCGACTTCTTTGAGTGGACTGACGGACCGTCCTCTACAAGTACGCCGGTGGCAAGTACTTCGGCGACAAAGACAATTCCAGTAAAAAGGGCGCTCAACGACCGCGATGACATCGCTCTGCCACAGAAGTGTGACTGCGGCAAAACAGCTGTCCTTAAGGAAACTATGAATGGGTTCAACAAGGGCAGAATGTATTGGAGATGTCCTACGACTTCGGAGGATACCAAGTGCAATTTCTTCTTATGGGCTGATAACGGCGCACGTCCCGATGGCGGGACCACTAGCAGAACGTCTGGGCCAGATGCTAGTTCTAGTACGAAAACGGGCTGTTTCAAGGTATAAGGTCTCTAGGAGCCATGTGTTCCGATTCTAACTTGATATGCGATAGTGCGGGCAGGACGGTCACTGGGTTAGCGGCGAGTCGCTTTGATTCATGTCCTTGAAAAAGACTTGTCAAGCTGATGCACTGATAGAATGTCCAAATGACGATCCGCCAGCCATGAAGCGAAGCAAAAGCGGTGGTCCGACGACGAATAGCGGTGCCTCCACGGCTTGTTTCAAGTGTGGTCAGGAAGGGCACTGGAGCAACGGTGAGGGGGGCGTTCGTGGAAACTTTCTCGACTCTATTGACCCTCGTTTTAGCTTGTCCAAATGGCGATATCAGCAGAACAGGTTCGAAGTCCGGTGTTACGTGTTTCAAGTGCGGAGAGGAAGGACATTTCAGCAAAGGTAAGATGTAATTCCAACTGAACTTTCGTAGTCGGAGGTTGATCACGGTCTCGACAGCATGCCCAAACGACATCAAACCGTCGAGAACTCCAAGCTCTTCTAGAGGTGCGAAGACAGGACGGGGCATTCGTCGGTCTTCGTCTACTAGAGCCAGGGGTCGAGGGTCGAGGAAGAAATCTGGCATTAGCGCTGCCGATAGCTTCTGATCTGCCATTACCGCTGTATTAATCTACAACAACACTCTACCCTTTGGCGGCGACACACAGAGTACACCCGTTAGATTTCCTTATGATAGTGCCAACCCCGAGTGTTGTCAAGCAGCGACGCTATTAAATTCGCGCTCGGATAGATGAGGCTATTCAGCCATTTCACCTATGATAAGCCTGAGATATCGCACATGGCCTTCAACATATTCGGAGAATGCCAACGCTTTGGCGTTCTTTATATTTGTCCGCTCCTTCTTCCAGGTAAGATATCGATCTTGGTAATCATGACTGATAGGTATTCTAACGATGATTTCGTTGTAGGCGTGGGGTATCACCATCGGTGCTACGGTTCTCCAAAATGAGTTGCGCTCTTGCCTTCCCAACGAGTTTCTCAGCCAACTCCACGGCGTTGAAATAACGTATGCAGCGATACCTCAGATCCCTTCGCTACCCAAACCGCTCAAAGACGAGGTACGGGCTGCATTCGCGTGTTCGCTCGACGTATTGTGGGAAGTCATGGTTGGCATGGCGGGACTCGGATTGTTGAGCTCCCTGATGATGAAGGAGATGCCGCTTCAGAACGTTGTCGACGAAAAATAGGGAATCCATGAGGAAGAGGAGAAGACCCCAGAGGGCATTGAGCTTGGAATGCCTGAGGTGAACTGATGTTTGTTATGTACGCACTCTTGGGGATTTCTCGCACTATGTTCACGAGCAGTGGAACGAACGTTAGAATGTTACGTCTATAAGCATCATTTTCTTTTCGACCGTAGCTATTGTGCTTAGTCTCGAACACTCTGCACAATCTGCACCGCCGCATCCTCAGTTATCCATAGGATTGGAATGGCACAAACGTGAGTTTCAGTGTATACATCGATGCATTTTGGACGGTGCAGCCTGTCGACCGCCTGAGTCACTTAAACACGTGTAATTAGCCTGAGTTGAGTTTGATGAACAGGTCGTACACCCTCAGACGTCCAACAGCATGCATAAATCAGTTGGTCGAAACATGGTAGACTCCGGCATATATATCACGGGATCATTCAGTATGGAGTATAGCTTTACACACGATAGGGAGCCTGTACAAATGAGGAAAGAAGCATGTTTACGAAGGCTAGCATTCCGGGGAACAAACATAGACTGTCCAGTATCGGAAGGAACATGAATCTGATCATGTTTAAGCAGGTGGCCCCAGTTCATTAAATACCGCGGCCGCCGAGCAATTCATCAGGAAGTCCTCAGCTAGACTACATCGGATGTACCGCTTTCCTTCATAGCATTCTATGGTCCGTCAGTAGAAATCTACGTCGTGAAGTCTTGAGACACTCACCAACTCGTAGGGTTGCACATTGCTAGATATATCATACTGACTATTCCACCCTCAATAGATACAACTACATTGCTCGAACACGGCCAAAGTAAATATAGATATATCTTTACATACCACCAAATCGGAAACTCTGTGTAAGATACATCCAGCCACGACGCGACAAATCACAGAACTTATCGTACAAGCAAAATACAGAGTCACGCACCAAGGTTCGAACCCACAACCTCACAAAAACAGGTTACACAACAACAAACATTGTAGCTGCTACACCATGAAACAATGTAAAATACTTTGCAGTTTATATATATACCATCCGTCTTCATGGCTTACCCTGAATTGTGTCGTACATGCCACGATTTGGCTGCACATATCTCTGGATATATATGTCTCCATTCCCCCTCCCCCCACTGCCACATCATTTAGTGTGAAATGTATCCCCCCATCCATAATTAAGAAGCACGTAACGGAGTATGAGGTGAGAGAGTGAAGATTTTTCGGTTCCCACCCTGCCGCAACGTCCGTACCAACCGATCTCTACCCCACGTGTTCACAGTGTGTGCGCTCTCTATTCAGTCTGACAATCTTTTTTTGTATGATAATACATTTTATAAAGGTTTTACACCCGCCCCTTGCCTTTTATAGGCGAAATTCCGACACTGCTCATAGCCTCATCATCACGCTCGCTGAACCACTCAAGCCACCCTGCACGGTCACTATCCTGTAGTCTCTTTATCTTCTCCGGGAAATCTGATCTGACCTTCCCACTGCCCACGACACGCCTCCAAATCCCCTTTCTGTCTACAGTGACCCAGATTTGACTGTCATAGTGATACTTACCTTCCCAGGAGGACAGCGACTTGTCCCAGAGCTCAATAACTGAGTCGGCGGGTAAGCCCAACACATCATACACCACTTTGCCCACTGTTCTTGGGCCCAGTGTGATCATTGGGCACGCAATCTTTGTGTGTTGTTTAGCCTATCACCGTTGTAAGTGCTGATGTCATTCTCCGATGTATAGTGCCTAACGCAATTACCACATACCTTGGTCCAGATCACCACACGCACCACAATCTGCCGGTCGTCGTGCGACTTCAAGATATGTGGCCCGTCCTCCTTATCAGTATCTGCTGAGCGAACTACCCTCGGACTGGCATGCTTGTGAGCAGGGAATGCGGAGCCGCATGAGCCTCCAGGCACACCACCTGTCATCATCACTGACAATGTGGCTGTATGCACCGCCACCCCAAGCTTCTTCCACTTGTGCTTCTTCCTCTTTCCAATGTGCAGAATGTGATCCTCATCACTACTTGTCTCCGTGGCAGAAGCTGGGGCCTTGCACTTGTTTCTCTGACTTGCTGATGGACTTTGGGCAACAGCTTTGACCTCAGGCTTCTGGCTATCATGGTCGACACCCTTTGAATTGGCTCCACGGTGAGAAGACCTGTTGGCAAGGGGATATGTCGACTGAGATGTGAAGTCTTTCACCAACGTCACCGGCCTGCCCTTCTCGTCTTCACCATCCGTCAGTTCCATGTCGACGTGCAGCACCCACATGCCACAGCCCTTCTGCATTGCAATATATACAAAGGTTAGTATGTTGCTTTGCCCTGTGACTTCTTCACTCACCACTACACTTGTCATTGGCACTTCATCAGATGATGAGAGCTTTATCGGGAACAACAGCCTTGCTCCCTTTTCCAATGACTTTGGCAACTGCGCATTTATCTACACCTCCCAGGTTAGTCCGTAACTTTCAATCTATGAGATGTCCACTCACAACCTTAGGTGCTTCGTCAGATGACACCAAATCTATCAAAGACAACACCCGCGCCCCCTTCTGCGCACTCTCTGTTTTGTTAGAAGCTTCGGTCATGGTCGGCATCTTTGGCACGTGGGACGTCTTCAGCATGTGGGGTGTCTTCGGCGTGTTGGATGCCTTGATTCCAGCCGGCTGCATCTTGGGCGTGCACGGTGTCTTGGGCATGCACAGTGTCTTGGACGTGCGCGGCGTCTTGGGCATGTGCGGCGTCTTGGGCATGTGCAGCGTCTTGGGCATGCGTGGCATCTTGGGCATGCGTAGTGTCCTGGGCATGCGTGGAGTCTTGGGCGTGTGCGGAGTCTTAGGCATATGTGGAGTCTTAGGTGTGCGCGGAGTCTTGGGTGCATGCGGTGCTTTTGTCAATTTCGCCTAAACCACCGCTCGTTACAACTTATCAACCAGGTCAAGTGCAAGCTGCACTCACCATACGTGCCTTCTCGCTCTGCAGCTCTCGCACTAGCTTGTGGTCTGCCTTTATTTGTGCGTCCATCTCTCGTATGTCTTCCATTAACTCCTTGTGTGCAGGTGATGGGCTGGTCTGCCTCAGAAGTGTCACTCTATGGCAAGTGATGCACTGGTGCCCTTTAGGTAAGCACGTTGACTCCGTCCATAGCAGAGAAAACACGCATCACACTGACCCATTTCCCAGCCGTCATCATGGAGTAGGACAGTTGTAGCATCACCGCTTTCTTGCAGTAGCAGCAAAACGAAGCTCGCTTCGGCTTGCAATCCAACGAGCCAATACTCACGACCTGCCTCAGTTCTTGAGGATATAGAGTGCGACCGAGTTTTTCTCACCACTGGCTTGGCGCATTTCATGGCCACCATTGTGTAGCGCAGAGAAGGAGGCAGAGGTGTGGAGTGAAAAATGAGCAGCGCCCGGTGAGTCGTGACTATTTGCAATGCCGCGCAGAGACCTCGGCTGAAATATCACCCTTAGGATGGATACATCTTTTCCACCTGGGCTATGTCTGACATCGCCCACTTTTAAACGCTCAATGTCCACTCGTATGTGCTTTGCTATTTCAATTAAATAATTTCACTTATATACACTCTCATGTACTAAGTGTTCCCCCGACGTTCCAACTATGCTACTTCCAGCTCACAAATCCAGACTACACAACAACCCGATATTAGCAAAATTCCTTGCAGTAGTGACAAGTCACTTACGGATCACATCCCAATGCACGGGCAGTCGCCTTCCATGTGTGCTGAGGCCGACCTGTCGAGACACTGGCCACCTCCATTGTGGCTTGCTCAAGCGCCTGTGAGGCCGTCTTCCTCGGTTCCAGCTTCTTCTTTGACACTACCTTCCTGTGTCCTCCCTTAGTCGGAGACTCTGATGCACGAACATTTACAGGTGACTTTTCTTCTCCTGTAGACCTGCTAGGCGAGCCCAGTATGGTGTGTGCCTCCTGGGAGGCCTCTTTTATACCATCTTTCGAAGGGGACGGTCATATAGCGAGCTCAGCACAGCCGGTCACATTGTCGACAGCATTTGCTGGCTCTGTATCTGTGGCGTTGACCATTGCAGGCGCAAGTGGTGCAGTTAGCACATCAGATACTGTTACGGCATTGTGGCACATCGGCGTGGGTGTAGGCATGCACATAGATGTCGCTGTGGCACGAGGGGTGACCATCCGTGGCGTGTCGGCCTGCGCAGATGAGTTCATGCATGTAGGTGTGCAGGCAGACATGTTCGTAGTTGTACGAAGGGTGACCGTCCATAGCGCATTGGCCTGCACAGACGAGTTCATGCACGTAAGTGTACAGAAAAATGTGTCCGTAATTGTACCGGCACCAGATGGGTGCATCCCTATCATCTTCACCTGGGATATGTCTGCAGATGAGTCCATGCACATAAAAGCGTGTGGGGAGATGTGTCCATAGTCGTAGCGGCACCAGGCGTGTGCGTCCCTGATGTGTAGGGAGATGAGTCCATACTTGTACTGGCATGAGGCATGTCCATCCCCATCGTGTCCTTCCAAGTGGATGTGCACGTGTTGCCATGGGAAAGTTGTGCCTTCGGAAGCGTAGACATCCCCACAGAGGATGGCGTCGCTGGGCCCCAGGTCACCTGTCTTGGAGTGACGACCTCCATCTCTTTGCCTGCAGGTTCTGATACGATACATTTAGCCATCACATTACAATATTACAAGATCCCACATACTTTGGAAGCAGTCAAGTAAGAAATGCTCGAAGTAGTTGCATAGCCGGTCGTGAGACAAGTCAGGCATCTCGGACAATCTGTCCTCAAAAGATCTTCCCAGATTGTTTATCCCTGTGCATTTGCTGATTTGTGTCAGTTTCTGTTTATATCGTAGGGTCAATTATATGTACATGTATGCACGTAATTCTCCGTGCTGGTCAACGCCACCAGACAAACACAACGTGACAAAACCCGTTAGTTCCTGCCACTTGGTAAAAGTCTTTTCGATGTTGGCGTCAAACCGTCGCACGTTCCTAGCCCAATAGGAACCCTGTCAACTGTCTCTGGTGGAAGGACCATATGTGGAATTTATGCACTTGATGTGTTTAATCTCACATTGGGTTGGATCTTCGTCTCTGTCCTTCGATTCTTGCCTGATCTTTGCATTCTTGTTCTTCACATTCTTCTGCTCTGCACGGTGTTCCCACTGTGCTCGCTCCTTCGGCTCCAAGGCATCATACTCCTCCTTGACCTGCATAGCCCAATTGCAAAGACTGGTGCTATTTCCCTTGCCCTCTCCGCTTTTTTGAAGAGACCCTCGCTCTCTTTTGTATATATCCCAGCCTATCACCAGACGCGGTTGTGGGCCTAATGGATCATCAAGCACGGGGGGTGGGCATGATTGCCGACCGTCGCTTTGATACTTGACCCAAAAATAGATTCGCTACTCCACTCTGGAGCAACGCACGGACCGGAGCACTGGTGTACTCCTGCTCGAGTAGTGCCGTTTCCTTTGGGAGCCAAGATGTCTTGCCCATGTTGGAGTAGAGGTATGAGAGGATCCGCAGATGGAAAAAAACACCAACGCCGAACTTCAGAAGCCGGGGGATACCAAAAAAAAGGCAGGCCAAAGGGGTGCTGCATCACATCAGCCTCTCGATCGACCGACATCGGACTTTGCCATATGCTCAGCTCCTCATGTTCGCCATCTCCAACGGCTCTGACGGCTGCTGCTTAGCTTGTTATAATAAATATATCTTTTTATGCACAGATGGCTGAACTACAAACTCAAAATCCCTCTGCACTACACCTACCAAAAGGACTGGTAGCCCATTGTTCACGCACGTCAGGTGAACTCACGTTTTACCCATCCATACATTTTCTACCTTGCAATGAGATGGACGGACATAGGATTCAGCCTTTATACTCACATCAAAGATATCTATCCATCTGACCAGCCAATCCTCATACGGCTCACGGTCAAATTGCACCAGTTTCCGGCATGCTGAGGCTGACTTGTACAAGGCCTTCCGATATGCGAATTGTTCATCTGTCTCCAGGGCTCGGGGTGCTCCGAACACATCCAAATACACCACTATTAGAATGCGAGTTACTTCGCGCTTGAAGCTAGGAGCTCGTTGTGCAATGATGAGAGCAACCTCATTACTGTCGAGCGCCGTTCTGAGGAACTTGACTTCACCTGGCAACCACCCATGAACAGGCATACGAGGTCTGCGGTATGTTAGGAGTTAGACATTATTGGCAGAATGCCGCAAGGTATCATGTACATCATATATGTGTGGTCTTGGAGTTAATTAGGCATTCGTCACACAGCATTGATGAGAGCCGTCCCCGCACCACAATCAATCTCAGCGCATTATATACACGAGCTTAAATATTCAAGGTAGAGTACAGGACGCCTTAGTATCCTACCTAAAACCCGTAGTACTTCTGGAACACCTTTAAATTCACGCTGTCATAGATATATAAGTGCCGCTGTTCATGATACTGAACAGTATGCGATCATACCATTGTCCTTGTGAGATGAGCGAAACATCCTGTGCTGCTTGTGTGACGCTGCAGTTGCCTTGAGACACAAGGTCAATCATTTGGTGGTGTATGGCAATGATTCTGTGCAGCTCATGGATTTTCTCCATTGAGTCTTGTAAGGCTATGCACCGGTGCGTAGTAGTCACATAAGAGTGCAGCTCATGGTGCAGATAGCACAAGAAATCCTCTGTTCCGTTCTCTTGCTGGGCCAGGCACATGTCCATCTCGGCGTGGAGATCAAGCCACAGTTGAGTCTCAACTTCAGATAACATATCTGTGTATTCCAGATCATAACATGGCTGCTTTTGCAAGATTTCATTGTGGTATATGCTATTGAGCAGAATTAGAAATGGGCGAAGCATCACAATAAGTAGCTACGTACGTGATAACACCCTGTAATTCCAGCAGACATCGGTCCTGAAGAAAAAGCTTAGTCGAGGTGCTAACTTTGCGACGTCCGATGCGGTGGATAGCATTGTATTGCATTTGATATGCCTTGCGTGCGTCAGCATGCCTGTAAACATAGCCACTTGGTAAATTGAATCGGGCATATGATGTAAGCGCCACGGCGAACCTTGCATAAGAAGAAACCATGAATAGTAAATGAGAGAAGAAACGAAGAGAGTGTTAAGGGAATGAGTACGGTGGCATGGCTGGAGAGGACACAAGTTGTGGTGGAAGGTCGGTAGGGTATTGTACAGTGAAACAAGACACGAGCCGTCCTGATGTGGCACCTTGAAAAAGGTCGTTCTTATATCATGCCTTCGTCGTTGGCTGACTGCATAATTTTTAATAGCCAATATGGGGCACTCATGTACTATGCAATGGCACTGCTCAAGAGTGACTTAGTCCAGGAGCGAGCTCAATATTCGGTTCTGTCGATGTTTGACAAGCAGCCACAATGGACTTAGGCACCCATAGCTGGGCGTTAGGACAGGTGCACACAGCAAAGTTTTGCTCACCAATCTTGCTCGCCGATACTCGTCAAGTCCAGCATCAAGTCCAGCACCGGCATGCGCTCACCGCAGCCTCGCAGACGAAAGACTGGTAGACTCACGACGACATATCAGACCTCAAGCAAAAAAAGTTAGCCAGAGAAGCATTGTGTCTTTCAACACTACAATTCATAGGGAAGTCTCAATGACCCAGCTATGGGCTCCGCAGTACCGGCACCAAAATCAAGTACACAAGTCCCCTCAGCTGAGTATGGGACTCACGTGGATCCCTCAAGTGCACAAGTCCCCCTGGCCGAGAATGCATGTGATTTGGATCTTCCGGTAACAATCCCGCCTCGTCCGGAGGTCATGAAGGGGCCCTCCATGCGCCCCAAGGGCACATTGGTGAGCCCACGTCCATTCGTTACATGCATAAGCTGATATTCTCTTCGAGCTGTGGTCGGTGCGCCCAGCAGAATTTGTTGGGTTGTGGGCCAAACGGGTGCTAGCTACTTGGTTGCATCACGAGGAGGGTCCATCTGTGACTGGGTGCAAAGTATGCAGCTCGGCTCTGGTGGCAGTGATGAGGAGTCAAGTCGCCGAAGCACTGCAAAAATCGCGCGAATCACATGCGAACCTTCGCTAGTTATATCCTCCAAAGCCCGTCTGGTTCGAAAGCTGTTACATCCTCAGTTCTACGGCTCTACCCCTAACACTAGCAAAGTCGCAGTTCGAGGCTATGTCACCATCTTGTTACGACATCTCCCTTTTCGACATATCCCTTCTGACTAGTCCCTCGGCACAACAACTCTGATTCGATATCTAGGGCTAGATGATGGGGTCCAGGCTATTTTCCCATCAAATTCACCTGGTCTAGGCGATGTAGGGACCAACAGGACTTCCATCAGAGGAACATTCCTCTGATGACGTGTTACGTCAACCCGTTACGGCAGAGCCCTTTTCCTATATCAACCGCAGCAAAGCTTGGGGATCAGCAGAAATCATCCTGTCACTTCACAAGCATGCCTTCTCTCACTGCTGTCGTCTCTGCTATTGTTGGGGGTTGCGTCCTCCTAACCCTTATACTCTCATATGCTATCTGGTCAATCCGCCGCGACCAGGCTCAAATCCAAAGACAACGGTGTTCACAACAACGCGCAGACCGCTACGCTCTGCAGCTCTTTGAGCGCAATCAGAGGAGGGCTCGGCGAGTAAACCCTATCTTTACCTCACCCACTCAGGACCGCGTGGAGTCACCAGAATGCATCCCGTATTCCTATCCCCCCGTCCCATCTACATCTTCACTTCCTAGGCCCAAGCTGACTTGACCGAGGACCCCTCCTCCACTCTAAGAGACCCGCCCTTTTAGTGAGGAGGTACGCATCGCATTCCCTCCTGGCCTCAACGAAGATGTGGCGAGCTCGGTCAGTCAGGACCTCACTGAAGTACGTATCTCGGAGAAGCTAGAAATCGTGGAGATAGCCGAAGAAATCGCAGGGATATCGGGAGCTAGGCATGAGCCTGGCACTGGTTCGCCGCCACTCTAGGCGTCGAAGCGCACACCTCCGGTCTTCGGACTTAGGCCGAGGCAAGTTCGCAAACTTTGCGACAAGCAACATACGTTCGTTATCCATTTACATCTAGTTTAATTGACTCCCTCGAATTCTTCCACTTTCCTTATCCAATTGGCATCTTCCCATACCCCTTCCGGCATTGGTTCGTAGCGATTCGCAAGTCCCCAAGTCCCCAAGGCCGAGTCGTAAGGCCGAACCCCAAGTAGTATGGCTTGTGGGGTAGCGTCGTATTGTGCGTTAGTACAATATTCTCGATATTTGGTTTGTGGATTGTTTTCTGCAGTTGCAGCGGAGTCGCAGCAGGATACGGACTTTCTTTCGGTGAAGGTCGAGGCTAGTACTAGAATCGCGATAGTTTTCGGAGTGCCCGAATCTCGATATGTATATAAACTCATAGTCGCAGCGAAATAAAGCAGCGAAGTTCCCCCCCTTCAGTTCTAGTGCGAAGCTCAGAGCTCAAAAAGCTTGCGATAAAAAACCTCATATATATAAAACTCACAAAAACATTTCTATCATCATCATTCGCCCTTCCTTCTCTTTATATCTGACTTTGACTTGCGACTATATGACATAAACTGCGACTCGAGCGACGAAGTATAGGGCGGCGCGTCCTAGGTCGAACCGAAGTATCGCAGACATCGTACAAGCAACTTCGCAGGGTTACAAAGTGATTCGAGACATTGAGTGGTACTCCTCACCTCGTCCTTACATTCTGGCTACTCTTGGTGGTGTTTTATTATTCCCTTCCACGACTTAGCTGGGTGTAGGCACATCAGCAGACCGGAAGTTAAGCTCACACGATCTCCCTACGCTCGGTGAGCCTGCCTATCGTTGCATAGATTGCTTCTTTCCAAGGCTCTTATGCAGGAACTGCACGGTCGAGGCCCATTAACATAACCCCTTCCATCGGATGAAGGTTTGGGATGGAAAGCAAGGGTTTTGGGCGCAGGTATCACTTGGGGACATGGGTTTAATTATGAACCTTGGACACGGTGGCAGGAAGTGCGCTGCAGCCTTGGAGGAGCCGCGCTGGATGACCATTGTTCACTCACATGGTCTGGACAGGATAGGAGTGTGCTTCTGCGCATGCTTGGATGACGACCTCGAAGGTACACCTCATGCGCTGCAGCTAATCAGGCACGGATTGTGGCCGGGTTCATGGGACAAGCCCGTCACCGCCTTCACATTTGAAGTGCTGAAGAATTTTCACCTGCTGTCGCTGCAGTCACAGCTGACAGCACAAGATTTCCACCGGTACCTACAACGTCGCACAAACAACGTGCAGTCAGATGAAGTTGCGGTGAGCTTGAGTCAGTTAGATTCGTGTACATACGCTAACGGGGTGATACTGATTAGGACCGTTATAGAGAACTTCTCTTTGCAATGCAGGAGTTCATTTGGCTGCGGGCGGTCAAGCGCGCTGGGTTGGAACCAAGCCGTCAGATGGCGGCAGTGAGCCTGGCAATCCTGTGTCCGTTATGTCCACAACCTGGTATGAACATGGACCCGCATTGGCGAGAGTGGCCAGAAAATATGCAGTGAGTAATATCACACACATTCTAGACAGTATTGATTGGCGCAGTAGATATTTGGAAGCGTTGTATACAACAATGGATGGCAACTTTCAACAAAACCAGAGAAAAAAAGGCGCGATCCGAACGACTTTGCGCTGACGGCAGGGTCCGCATACTTTGCGGATGTGGATGACTTCGCAAAATATCAGCAACATCTCGGACCTTTGGAACAGGAGGTTGGCGATGACTGTTAAAGAGCTGGCCCCTGCTGATAGGTGACTTTGTCTAGGTCAGCACATGTCACAAATTTGGCGCTATGGGTTATGGAGGCTATAGGGGACGCGTGTCGGGTACAGTTGGTCTCGGCTGCGCACAACATATGTTCGTGCTTCCTGGCGGCGGAGTTGACCTCCAAAAGGGCGAGAGGTAAATTTTTGGCGTGTGCTTACAAGGTGCTATTGACAGGAGCGAGAGCAGATTCGTGAATGTCAACTTCGCCATGATATCCGGACTTCAGCGCTGGATGAGCATCCTGCTTATTATTTCGGGCTACGACATCAACTGCCAATACCGCAAAAAACTTCGACAAGAGGATAAAATGGTTCTAGGAAAATCACGGCACCTTGCGATCAATCAAAAATGTGAAGTTCCCGACAACGTTGTCTGCGATTGGCAAATTCCACCTCCCAGCCCACAACGCATCATGTCGCTACAAATTCTCCTATTACTGGATGCCTGGAGCAGCTATGACCGATGGGGAAGCTCTGGAGCAGATTTGGGCTGTTCTGAACGGTTTGGCATCACGGATGTGGGAGATGTCTGCGGGGCATCGGCACGATATCATTAACGACCACCATTCAGATATGAATGTGCATCGTGTCCATGGAATAGGTGCGTTCATGAGATTGGGAGCAATGGGCTTTAACTGATGTCGTTGCAGCTCGGTCCCTCACAGCGAAACACAACGAAGCGCTGACTAAGTTTCAGGTAATGGACGAGGAGTTGCAGAAGCTCGAATCAAAATTGCCAACCGAGAAGCTAGTAGAATGGAAGCGGGCCAAAGTGGTCTATCTCACGAATGTCATTAACCTACAAATGCATGAAGGGCTAGAAAACCCGTACGAGCTGAAGCAAGAGACTGGTAAATTCCACTCAAGTTGCTGAAGTGTACACTGATATATTATGCTTAGCGTTGTCTCGAAAGCAAGTGTTTGCAGATCTCACTCAGATCTCCAGCACCAATGAATGTGCACTTGAGTGGCGCGGGCTGATCGGAGTGTTGGAAGAAGAAATAGAACTTCAGGAGCTCAGGTATTCAATCACACACTCACGCAGAGATCACATATCTAATGATAACCACAGAATTGAGATCAGCGAGGACCTACACGACGATGGCCAAGTGGAAGAACTGAGCGACGAGTTACATACCAAAATCGAATGGTTCCACAGTCGCTTCGACATCTGGCAGGAGCTCCACAACTTGTTCTTCTGGCCTCTGTTGTGCGTGGCCTGGCTGGAATGCCGTGCGGCTGACAAGAATGGAGACCAGGATTAACTTCCTCCAGAGAAGGATTTAACTCTCGATAACAATATCTCGAGATGGGAACCGGGGACAATGCACACCAAGGAGCTGAAAAAGCTGAACACCGTGTGGATCGATCTACCATCGATGTTTGACCGGAGGATCATCACTTGCAAGATCATGAAAGAGGTGGTGGAAATTGAACACCACCTGCGAGAGGGCCAGGCAAAAGATGCGCTTGCAGAGATATATATCCACTTGATTACCAAATACTCGCTGAAGAAACAACAGAGGGAGCTTGTTGGGCAAGTGCCGATGACGTGTTCACGTTAGCACATCAAACGGCATGGTGAGACTATTGATCGCATTGCGAAGACCTACAGCCGGGCATGATCGTACATGATGTCACTGATGGAGTTGCCAGAGAATTGCATCCTCCGTGAATTGCTGTCGAGTGATATTGTACCCTTCACTATGCAGGACGATGACCGTGAGCTTGGCAATAGCAGAAAAGTCTCGTCATAGATTTGGGAGGACTCCTCTTGGCTCGAAGACATAGAGGATAGCACGCTGAAAAAATTCATTTTGGACGGTACGTGATCGATTGCACTGACTAGACCTGCTTGAACTGATAATTTTGCGATAGCTGTCAGGGTGCACTGGTTCTAGAGGAGTGCTCTGAAGGCCCACTGGACGGAACAGAAGTTACTCTTGGAGGAAGAAATGCGCCGAGTGCTGTGCTTCTTCCAACACTGGTAGGAACATTGGATCCGCAAAAGTGATGATGAGGAGCTGAACCATCGAAAAGGACATGCAGCATATGGGCAAAAGTGCATTCTCGTGGCTGACAAACTTAACGTGTTGTTGACTGACGGAATTTCAGACAAGCCTACCGTTATGAACATCTGTTATTGGATGCAGTCAAGCAGTTTGGAGAACGGATCGACATTGTAAGTTACATCTCAGTTGATTATACCTGCCCAGGCTGAAGACGGTGAGCAGGAGGATGCCCTGAGGCGCTCTGAAGGATATATAGCACCATCTCGTGCAAAGCCGGCAGATACATCTGAAGTAGATACATATGTCTGAGGTAGTTTGTTGACGAGATCAGATATATCTGAAGTTGCACATTCATTTGGACTTGGAAGGCGAGCATGTTCGAGAATGGGCAGAATAGGTACCTAAGGCCATTCTCTGTTGCAGTAGAAGTGGAGCTATGGCGGAGTGGCTAGTGTTGATGGTTGTCAGGCAGTGCGATGTTCGGATCACATAGTGCGCTTTTTTGCATATTTTCTTGTGCCAGGGCATCCGTGACATATGTCTCTGAAGGGCCTATGAACAGACAGATCTATCATACTACAAGATGTATTCGACTTGGTAAGATATATCCATACTTCTTACATTGAAAGCTACTACAAGATGCATCCGACTTGGTAAGATATATCCATACTTCTCAAATACAAAGCTACTACAAGATGTATCCAACTTGATAAGATATATCTGAGATTTACAAGATGTACCTTTTCGAC
Source organism: Obba rivulosa (assembly GCA_001687445.1). NCBI lineage: Eukaryota > Fungi > Basidiomycota > Agaricomycetes > Polyporales > Gelatoporiaceae > Obba > Obba rivulosa. Next base: position 207,209 of record KV722351.1, read on the forward strand.
AAAATTAGTCGTAAGAATATATCCGGCAGTATAAGGTGCCTCCCAACTCATATATATCAGTAGTGCTAGCATATGAGGCATCAAAAGACTGAGCTCTTGCATCGGAGTTTTTGCCAAGAGGTGCAACATATGCAAAGGAGATATTCGACGAGTTTGTCTTGGAAAGTGTTCCATGAGGGAACGAGATCGTAGTGGCAGTGGAATTAGTATATCAGGAAAATATTGGTTTTGCTTTTGAGCGCTTTGACACCTTTCGCGTCGCTTTTAGGCACTTTCTTGGCCTTGCTGAGCATGAAAGGCTGCGACAGCTGCCAGCAAGCCTGGAAAGGCTCGAAAAGGGCGCCAAGTCAAATCGACATTTTCCTGATGTAAGCGATCGCTTGGTAACTGCCACACCAAGGGCCATGCAGAGGACTATCGTATTCGGCGCAATAGACTACAGACAAGTATTAGTTCATATTTAGAAAACATCACTAATGGCTTACAGATACTGCACAGAACAGAGCTGCGAGAGGATATTGCCCCGGCGTATTAAGTGCAGATAGAGGGATATAGACAAGACCACTGATGGAATAGATGGCAGCCGACTCAACTAGAACCATAACAACTGATGTGTGTATCACAGAGCTCACACTTCCGAGATGTCGGACTTGGTATCGGTGGTAGAGGAGGCGGCCGGAGTTGAGCAACGTAGAGATGATATTGAGCGACACTGCAGTGCCCAAGGAGACCACCTGTGTGGTGCTGAAATGGGTGCCAGGCTGAGAAGTAGCCACGAGCAATGCTACCCCGATCACTATAAAGCCCTTTAAGCACCCATTAGGAGAATATCGCGTTGTCTTGGCGGGCTTTTCCGGCCTTTTGGGGCTTCTCGGCGGCTGTCGCGGCCTTTCGCACCCAGCAAAGCCGTGAAAGCGCCTAAAAGCGATGTGAAAGGCGTCTTAAGTAAAACGATATTCTCCTGATGCCTTCCATACACATATATAGGGATACGATAGCCTACCAAGGTTGGTGAGGTATACAGGAGCCGGGAATGTGATGATTCATAGCCATTCATTCCATATCACGAACACACGATAAAGCTGATGAACTTAGCACTGAGCTACCTGTCTTGGAATTCCAGAATAATACTTACAATCAAGCTATCGGCGAGCAATATATTGACGGTGATTGCAGTATCCTTCATAACGGCCATACGATCTGAGGTTTGGACGGCGAATGAGGCTGAACCACTGCCGTCTTCCACGAATTCAATTTCATTCCATTTGGCTGCGGCAATGAAGTAAATAGTTGTGGCTATAAATATTGCTACCGTGTACGCAGTGAGGATGCGCCGCAGGGGCGACGCAGTCGATCTCTATGAATTGAGGAGGTAATGCATGCATATGCCAGCCAGTAGCACATAGATACCTTGGATTTATGCATCATATGAGCAATAGGATTGTCCACTCATAACTTGAGGGTACTCACCATAGAAAACGCAGCCTACATAGGTAGCACCGAAACTGTTGCGTTGTCACGTGCCAAAAGTGTTTGGCACATGATATGATCAAACCATCAAGTAAGTTCGGGCAGCTAGCAGCCAACTGTAATTGCAACCACAGAAAAAATGCAGCAGACGGCTATATTACAAGACGGCGGAGGAACTCAAACAGGACTACAAATACCAGAAAGATCACGCCTGCCACTAGCATTCCATCCCGAATCTCACGGCGAGTGGGAGGGCGAATAGAAGGGTCGATGAGATAAATGGCATCCGGAACTTGCGCAAATTCGACCAGATCTTGAACAGTGGGGATATCGACCGCGTCCAGACTGGGGGGAACGCTAAGACACCTCCAAGGCTCTGGGACCCAG